>PVKH010017333.1:0-15448 GCA_004027955.1 Chaetophractus vellerosus | reverse complement strand
GCTTTCTGGGCCTTTATTCAGTTCCATTAATCTCTTTATTCTTTCTCAAATATCAGTCAATTACTGGGATATTATAGTAAGTCTTGAACTAGGATATTGTGAGTTGTCAATTTATGTTATTCTTTTTCAGTATTGTGTTTGCTATTTTGGGTCTTTTGCTTTTCCATATGAACATAAGAATCAGCATTTCAACATCCACAAAATCAATTACTGATATTTTAATTGAGATTGCACCTATCTATACATAAAATTGGTGCCAACTTATATCTTAAAAATCTTGAGACTTCATATTCATGAACATGGAATATCTCTGAATTTACTTCTTTGTTTCTTTCATCAGAGTTTTGTAGTTTTCTTCAAATAGATGTTTTATATATTTGGTTCGATTTATACCCACTCCATTTTTTTGGTGTTAATGTAAATGGCATTGTGGTTTAATTTCAGTTTCCTATTGTTGATTACTGTTGTATAGGAAAGCAATTGACATTTGTATATTAACTTTTATTCTGCAATTAGCTCCAGGAGTTTGTTGAGTCATTAGGATTTTCTTATCATGTCATGTCATTAATAAACAAAGAGCTTTATTACATATTTCCCAATCTGAATAGTTTTTCTTTCCTTTTCTTGTGTTATGGCATTACCTAGAACTTCTATTACAGTGATGACTAGGAATGGAGAGGAGGCATCCTTTCTTTCTTCCTGATCTTAATGTGAAAACATCTTATTTCTCACCACTAGGGGTATGATTTAGCAGTCTGTTTGTTGTAGATGTTCTTTGTCAAATTAAGGAAGTTCTATATATTCCTGATTTGCTGAGAGTTTTTTTTTTTTGATCAGGAATAGGTGTTGGATTTGTTAAATATGTTTTTCTGCATCTATTGTATGATCTTGTGGTTTTTCCTCTTTATTTTGTTGATGTGATGGATTATGTTGACTTTAGAATGTTGAACCAGCCTTGCATACCTGGAATAATCCCACTTGATGGTGTACAATTCTTATTTTGTAGGATTTGATTTCCAAATATTCTGTTGTGGACTTTTGTATCCATGTTCATGAAGAGATATTGATCTGTAATTTTTCTTTCTAGTAATGTTTTTGTCTGGTTTTGCTAACAGGATATTCTAGCCTCACAGAATTAGTTAAGAAATGCTCTTCTGCTTCTATTTTCTGGGAGAGATTGTATAGAATTTGTATCATTTCTTCTTTTATGTTTGGTCACATTCACCAGTGAAACTTTTTGTGTATGAAGCTTTCTTTTTTGGAAGTTTATTAATTATTGATTTAATTTCTTTAATAGATATAAGTATGCACTGATTATCTATTTACCTTGAATGAATTTTGATAGTTTCTGTCTTTCAAGGATTGGCCCATTAATCTAAGTTATCAAATTTGTGGGTAGAGAAATTTTCCTAATATTCCTTTATTATCCTTTCAATGTCCATGGCATTAGTAGTGATGACTCTTCTTTCATTTCTGATATTAGTAATTTGTGTCTTTTTTTGTTTGTATTTCTTTGTTAACTTGGCCAGGGGCTTGTCAATTATATAGTTCTTTAAAAAACACCTTTGATTTCATTGATTTCTTAAAATTATTTTCCTGTTTTCAATTGAATTTTTTCTGCTCTAATTTTTATTTCTCTCCTTATGTTTCCTTAGGTTTTTTTTTTCTTTGTTTGTTTGTTTATTTTGAGGTACCAGGGCCAGGGATTGCACCTGGGACCTGGTATGTGGGAAGCCGGTGCTCAACCACTGAGCCACATTGCCTCCCCTGAGTTGGTTTTCTTCGATTATTTGCTTGTTGTTTGTTTTTTGAATGTTTGTTTTTAGAAAGCACCAGGGACTGAACCTGGGACCTCCCATGTGGGAAGCAGGCACTCAGCCACTTGAGCCACATCCACTCCCCTCTTGTTTTTACTTTAAAAGATTCCCCCCACCACCACCCCTGCCACCGCTTGTGCTTGCTGTCTGCTTTCTCTATCCATTTACTGCACATTTTCTTCTGTGTCTGTTTGTCTTCCCTTTGTTGTATCATTTTGCTATGCCAGCTCCCCACAGGTGTTGCCGTCAGCCCTCTGCAGGTGCGGGCGGGGGCTGTCAGCTCTCCGCGGGCATGGGTGCAGGCCGCCAGCTCTCTGCGGGCGTGGACCAGCTTGCCCTCACCAGGAGTCCCAGGAACTGAACCCAGGGCCTCCCACATGGTAGACAGGAGCCCAACCACTGTGTACTTGCACATTAATTATTGTTGTGTTTTTTTGTGAACTTACTCACTTATCCTTATGTATTTCCCCTCTTTACTACTGATAATTTTTCTTGTTTTGAGGTATGATTTGTCTGAAATTAATATGGCTAATTGAGCTTTCTTTTGATCAGTGTTAGTATGGTATATTTTTCTCTCTTCTCTTTTACTCCCTCCCGGCCTGCCAGATGTCTCCCTCACTTATCTGCTCACTGTGTGTGCTCATTGTGTACTTGTCTTCTTTAGGTGGCACTAGGAACCAAATCCCGGACCTCCCTTGTGGGAGGCAGGTACCCAGCCACTTGAGCCATATCTGCTCCCGGCTTGTTGTGTCTGCTCATTCATCGGCTCACTGCATTAGCTTGTTGCATTAACTCATTGCATCAGCTCATTGTGCCTGCTCGTCTTCTTTAGGAGGCACCAGGAGCCAAACCCGGAACCTCCCAGTGGGAGGCTGGCTCCCACTTGCTTGAGCCACATCTGATCCCTCTATTCTTTACTTTTAATGTATCTGTTTCTTTATATTTATTTTGGATTTCTTATAGACAACATATAGTTGGTTTAATTTTTTTTATCTACTCCATCAGTGGATAATTAGTATGTTTAGGAAAGTCATATTTAAAGTGATTATTGATATAGTTAGATTTATATCTTCAATATTTGTAACTTCTTTCTATTCATTGTATGCTGATTTCATTTGCCAAAGGGGTGTTGATGCAAAGTACCAGAGATGTGCTGGCTTTTATAAAAAGGCATTATTTGCCATAAAATGCATGACTGTGAGTAGGGTTGACAGTGCTGGAATGTGAAGGTGAGTAGGGTGGGGGGTTGCACTGAACTATGAATGGAACTGGGGGATGTGCTGGAGGAAAACAGGTGAACTCTGGGGATTTGTAGGTCTGTGGTTGAAACTACAGTGGTGGGAATGTTCTTCTGGCAAACATAGCAGGGGAGGGTCACTGGTGCAGGGTGTCATTGGTAGGGAGATACGTGGGAAAGGGTGCACCTGGGGCATACTTCTATGTTAAATGAATGAGTTCACCTTGTCATAGGGTGTCATCTCAGTGGGTGGAGAACTACAAAATAAACGAGAACATATTAAACACCCATTTTGGGGATCCTGCCACATTATCAATTAGGGGGCCAGAACATCTCAAGTAAATAGGCAGTGCCAAATAAAAGAAAACAGACCTGTATGCCAAGCCCTCAACATTAATGCATGTACCTATGAATCTTATTCTTCAAAAATTGAAACTTAGTGGTTGCCATAGGTTCCAAGAGGAGGGGGAGGGAGGAATGGGTGGACTATGGGGCATCTTTGGGGCATTGTTGTTTAGCATTATCTTGCAGTGATGGATACAGGCCTTTATATACTTTGTCCAAACCTATAAAAGTGTGTGGTGCAAAAGGTAAACCATAATCTAAACCACTGACCATGATTAGGAGCAATGCTTTGATGTTTGTTCCTTGATTGTCACAAATGTACCATACTCATGCAGGATGTCATTGGTAGGGAGGACATTGGTAGGAAGGAGTGAGATAAATGGGACTCTCCTATATTTTCTATGTAACTTTTCTGAACCTTAAGCTTCTTGGAAAATAAAGTGAAAAAAAAATAATAAGACACTGGGGGAACATACAGAAGAAATTGAAAAGATACACAAAAGATAACAGATTTTATGGTGATGAATGGCACAATGCAAATTTATTTAAAATTTTTAAAATTACTTTATTTTTGTTTAATTTTTAAATTTTATTGTTGTTATTTTTTGTTAGCTTTGTTTTTGGAAGGTTTTGGGTTGCATAAGGGTTGCAGCTGTGGTAGGGGAGGATCACTGCTCTGGGGTGTTGGTGATGGGAGGTGTGTGTGTAGGGGGATGTGCCTGCAGCATGCCTCTATGGAGTGTGTGTGTATTCATGTGGTCATGGGGTGTTGTCTTGATGTGTGGAGACCCGCAGAATAACCAATGGAATATTGAATTCCCATCCTGGGGAGTCCTGCAAGATTTTTTCATCGAGTGATGAGACTCTCTGGTGTACATGGGCAGTGCCTAACAAAGGAGGTTGGACCAATGTGCCAGGCTCTTGATATTGATGCTTGTACTTATGAACCTTGCTCTTTTGAAATCAAAACTTGGACTGGCAATATGCCAAAGAGTCACCTCCTCTGGCCTCATTGAGCTCAAATGTAGGCTTTCTCTAAGACAAATTCAGCATATAAAATTCACTGCCTCACCATGACATGGAACATGTCTCACAGAGATGAATCTCCTTGGCACTAAGGGATCAATACCAAGTGTCAACTAACGATGCATTTGGAGAAAGACCTAGACCAAAAGGAGGAAAAATGAAATGCAAATGAGTTTTTATGCCTAAGAGATTTTAAAGTGAGTCAGGAGGCCATTCCAGAGGTAACGCTTATGCACATCTCATGAGGATCATCCTGAATGCCACAGTGAACAGTGCCTCAAATAGGGGTGCTCCTGGGCTCTAGGGACATCTAGGCACTATAGGCAGTGCAGACAACCTCTGGAAATAAGCACCCCATCAGTGGGCCTTACTTTGGAATATATGATAACCCATTTCCCACCGTGTTTCAGAGTTAGAATCATTTATGATTTTCCTACACATGGTTCTTCTGCCCCATTTATTTTGAACCTATAAATAGCACTATACCCATTAAATATATGTCCCAAAGACTTAAATTTTCCAGCTGTTTGTATGCCAATTGAGCCCTGTATCTCCCTGAAACTTTGTGTTTATCAATTGCAACAAACGTACCACACTAATGAAAGATGTTGTTAATGGGGAAAAGTGGGGGTAGGGTATATGGGAATCTCCTATATTTTTTATGTAACTTTTATGTACTCTAATGCTCCTTTAAAAATAAAGGAAAAAAAAAAGAAGTGCTTTTTTCACCAAAGTCAGCTGCCACTTGTTGAAGCAGGATGGCTGCAGATTTCTGCCCAGGTTTCTGCCTTCCCCTCCAAGCTCACCCTTTCGCTTGAGCTCCATGGGCCCAGCCACTTGAGGCTTCATGCTTAAGTGATCATATAGCCCTCTCTCTCCTGGCATCTATAGTTTGTTTTTTTCTGATCCTTCTATATCACTCTTGGCTGTTCTTCTCTCTTCTGAATTACAGTTGTAAGCTATCAGGCAAATGGCTCATCTCTCTCTGGGGCCTCAGTTATTTGTGCCTTCTCCTTTCTGTCTCATGGCAGGAAAAAAGTGACAGAGTTCTCTCTTCCTGTGTCTGTCTGTGTAAGTCCATTTATATCAGATCCAGCAAGGGGGCAGGGACTGAACTTGAGTCCACCTTGCTGACAAAAGCCCTAATGCTTTCTTAACAGGTAATCTAATCAAAATCCCCTCAACTGAATTTAATGCAATCAAAGGTTATCATAACCAGAGGACTAGCTTAGTTTAAAAATATAATCTTTCTATTTTTGGAATCCATAAAATAATCTCAAACTGCCACATATGTGTTCTTTGTTCCTTTTTTATCTTCCTTTCTTTTTCTGCTTCCTCTAGTTTTAATTGAGCCTTTTTTATGATTCCATTTTTCCTTCTCATATGATTTCATTAATATCGATTATACTTCATCTTTAATTTTTTTGTGATTGCCAGGAGTTTGCATCATACATTTACAACTAATCTAAGCCTGCTTTCAAATAACACTGTACTTCATAAGTTTTCATCCCTTTGTTTACATAGACCATCAATGTTTGCATGTTGTCTACTTTTTCCATTAAAATGCTCAAAACATTAATGATAGCTATTTTTAAATCCTGGTCTGATAATAAAATCTCTGCCATCTCTGAATCTCATTCTGATGAGTTACATTGATTCATTTGCAGATTTTGAACCAATCTTGCCCTCCTGGAATAAATGCCACTTGGTTGTGATTTATAATATGTTCTATAATTTCTATATATTACTGGATTCAATTTGCTAATATTTTGTTAAAGATAATTTTTTCCACTTTCATGAAGCTATTGTTCTCCTTTTTTTTGTAATGTCTTTGTTTAGTTTTAGAGATCAGGAAATCTGGATTTCTAATATGACTTGGAAGTATGCACTTCAATTAACTTGAAAAATTTGCATAGAACTGATATTTATTTTTTTAGATGCTTAATGGAGTGTGCCATTGAAGCCATTTGGATTTAGAGTTTTCTTTGTTGAACTATATTTAATTACAAATTAAAATTTTTCAAATGGACTATTCCCCTTATATTTGTCTTGAATGAGATCTGGTAGTTTCTGTGTTTCAAAGAATTTGCATATTTTATCAAATTTGAATTCACTGTCATAAAGCCACTCATAATCTCCTTTTTCCTTTAAGTAACAGTAAGTCTGTAATAATATCCCATTTTGAATTCTTGATATTATTTATTCATATTTTATCTTTTTATTGATCAATACAAATAGAGATTTATTTACTTAATTGGTCTTTTTGGTCATTTTAAAGAACTAGATTTTGTTTGCATTGATTTCCTTTACAATTTTTCTAGTTTTAATTGTATTTGTGCATTTATATTTATTATTTTCTGGCTTTTACTTGTTTTATTTTTTTTTAAGATTTATTTAATTAATTTGTTTCTCCTACACCCATGTTGTTTTGTGCTCACCATCTGTTCCCTGTGTCCACTCATGTGTTCTTGTCTTCCTTTTAGGAGGCACCAGGAACAGAACCTGGCACCTCCCACATAGGAGGGAGGCACCCAATCGCTTGAGCCACCTCCGCTCCCTGCTTGTTGTGCCTCTCATTGTATTTCCTCATTGCATTTTCTTGTTGCATCATTTCTTGTTGTGTCATCTTGTTGCATCAGGTCACCATGATAGCCCATTGTGTCAGCTTGCTGTCTTGCTGTTCTTTTTTAGGAGGCGCTGGGAACTGAACCTGGGACCTCCAATGTGGTAGGCAGGTGCCCAACTGCTTGAGCCACATCTGCTTCCCTACTTTGTTTTTAATTTGCTCTTCTTTTTCTAATTTCTTAAAATGGAAGCTTAAATCATATAATTGATTTTTTTGTCTTTTCTAATAAAAGCATTTAATGCTAAGGAAAAGAAAGAAATATGCTTAAAACACACACACACACACAACTCCAGTAAATATTCTTTAAAAGTCCCTTTAACTTGCACAAAAATCTGAAGTTGTTTTTAAATGTTTGTTTTTGTTGTTTTCTCCTTCTTTTGTTACCCGTCCAGCACTAATGTATTTTATCTAGGGTATTGAAACCCTGATTTTCCGTGGAGAACACATAACCACTTCTCCATATGCTCTGTCTTTGTGGGACTGCTAATCAAGGCACTCCTCCTCTAGTCAAGGGAATGGCACATTTGCTCATTAGTTTATTCACATAATCTTTATTGGGCCAAAACTCTTTCCAGAAACTGCTTTTGGCACTGGAGATCCAGTCATAGTACATCAAGTGGAAAAGTTTCCTCCCTCATAACACTTATATTCTAATGTGGGATTCAAATTAACCAGGTAAATAGCTTGTAGCTTGTTATAATATACTCACAGGTGGAGAAATGAATCTACATTTCAGGTTAGGAAATTTGGACCAGCTCTCCACACAATTGTGAATATCCAGTAAAGTAAGACAAGGACAGAGAAAGGGTTGGAGCTGACTAGAATTAGAGATTCTTTATTCTTTCTCTTTATATAGTCAGATCTTTTGGTTTACATCCTATTTGATGACTGAATTCTCCTTTTTCTTTGAGTTTGCAAGCTATCCAATACCCTTCCTATCAATTTCATTTTGTTAACATTATCTAGAGTTGGTTGCTGTTGGTTGTATCTAACTCTAATCAACACAGTGTTGAAAATATTTCTGAAAGCAATAGACTAAATGGAATGTTGGCTGTTGTGATGCTTTTACATTTTCCCTTTCTGTTTGAGTTAGAAAATTAGGAGAATAATAGTCATTTCTGGCATGACAGCGTGAGGAACTTTGCTGACCTGCTCTCCACTGAAACTGGTGCAAACCATTAAAAACAAAAAACAACCATTTAGAGCCTCTGGAGATGGTTCTCTGGACAAACAGCAAATGAAGAAGCACTTATTCAAGAATTTCTATAACAATTCAGTAAGAAAACCTAGAGACCATGGCCTTTTAATCAACCTCCCTCTCTTCCTTCCACTTTCCAGCTCAGGGAGATGGAAATCGCACTCCAGGCTGTCACTTTCAAGTACACAGGGCTACCTTCTCTCTCTCCTTACCTTTCTTTCCCACAGGAGCAGAACATCAGCTTTTCTCCTCCAGCCCACAGCAGCATACCACTGGTGAGTGCAGTGGAGAGGTGGGGCCTAGCTCCTGTTCACAGACCATAAAAGGGTTCAAGAGGTGGTGGTTCCAGGTAAGCAGAGATAAACCAAGAAAACTGCTAGCCACCCCCCTTCTCCATCCCCCTGTCCTCATGTCCCAGAGCTGGGATGTCACTAGAAAGAAGATGGCCATTTGCCCCTTCCCCAGCTCCAAATCTTTGACTCAGATTTTGCCAGGAGTAGGGGAAGGGGTTGAAAGTGCTGGAAGATGCTTTAAAACATCCTCCTAATCTCTTCCCAAAGATAGCTCCTAATCTGTTCCCAAAGAAACTTCCGTCATTTGCAATAGAATTTGCAGAAATTTAAGCCTAGGAATGTTCTCAAGAAGAGTAGAGATGGTGGTGAAAGGCATTTAGGAGGAGCTTTTATGTACAGGAGGCTAAAAGGTAGTTTGCTAGAGACTATCGGGGAATAATTCAGCTGGAAGTAGCCCTCTGTGGTCTGAACAAATATCAAACACTGACCTCAGAAACTCCTTCAAAGGATCCACAATTTGAATGGGTGCATTTGCAGGGTAGTTTAAGCCCCAGGGTCTTGTTAAAACAATTAAGTAATCAGCTAGCCTTTGGTAGAGCTTAGCAACTAGTTGGCATCACAGAAAGAGGATGAGAGCCCTAACAAAATTACTGCTCTTCCAGGGTGACTATGGGTATAACCCAAGGTTGTGACTTTCTAAGAAGCAACATCTGAGACTTAACATGTTGGAAGGTGAAATAAACACCACTAAAATGATCCTGTCAGTCACTATACAAATAAATAAGCAAACAACAATAACAAGCTCCAAGAAAGGGAACGACCGTACCCAGAATTGATACAATAGATTATCTAAAATGTCCAGTTTCCAACAAAATTTATGAAGCATGCAAAGAAATAAGAATGTATGATGCATATAAAAGAAAAAAGCAGGCAAACAGCCTGTCAGGGTGACAACATGTTGGATTTATCAAAAAAAGCTTTTAAAACAGCCATATAGACAAATATAAGGAAGTAAATAATAAAGATCAAACATAATTAATGAAATAGAAAAACAATAGAGAAAAATCAATGAAAGCAAAAGCTGGGTCTTTAAAAAGATCAATAACATTGACAAAATTTTTACCTAAATTGACCAAGATCAAAGGAGAGAAAACTCAAATTATTAGACACAGAAATGAAAAGGGACAGTTATCAAATTTACAGAAATGAAAAGAATTTTAATTGAATATGACAAACAACTGTCAGCCAACAAATTAGATAACAAAGAAAATGGACAATTTCTTAGAAGAACACAAACGACCTAAACTAACATAAGAAGAAATAATCAAATTGAATAGAACTATAATAAATGAAGGGATTGAATCAGTAATCAATAAATGACTCAAAAATAGAAGCCCAGACTAAGATGATTTCACTGCTAAATAACATCAAACATTTAAAGAATATCAGTCATTCACAAATTCTTCCAAAAGATATAAAAATTTTATGAGGTCAGTGTTACACTGATAACAATCCATATAAAGAGAGCAAACACACACAAAATAAAATTACAGACCAATATCTTTTATGAATAGGGATACAAAAACTCCCAACAAAATGCAAACAAACCAAATTCAGTTGTATATAATAAAAATTAAACACTATGTCCACATAAAAGAGACAATCTCCCTGTATTGGCTGCAGAGCAAGACCTCTGTCCATAGGGGATGCTGTCGTTTATCTCTTCTCTGTGTGAGTAAACATCGCTCCATCCAGTGTGAGTCAAAGTTTTTGTTGAGACCCCAGGAACTTACAACAATGGAGCGTGGTGGTGCCCTTGCTGCCCTCCAGATGGCAAGACCCCTCTCTTGGAGGTGGTAATAGTATCTCTCGTTTGTCCAACAATGAGAGTATAGTCTTAACATCTCTTTCTAGACACTCAGTTCAATGAACCAGGCACAGCTTTCAGCAAGTCTACCCAACAAGTATTTTTTACAGATCCCTACTCTAAGTTTTGAATGCAGCTCTTATATAATACTAGAGTCATCACCATGTTATATGTTACTTAATATTTTATGTAACAGGCTTACCCTAGCTTTTAGTCTTCTGGAGTGCATACATAATGCATCATTTATCTTTATGTGCCAGTTGTCCCGAGACTATCATTTATAAAAGTTTGGAACTCAACAAAGTTTTTTTGTAATAAATGGAAAACAATGGGATCCTTTTTTGTTGGTTTTTGTTTTCTGTCTTTTTAATGGGATCCTTTTTATACAATTGTCTCAGCTCCCCTTGTTAAAATAAGTATATTTCCCTTCCCCTACGTTCATTCTATTGCTAGTTCTATAGCCTTTTATGCATATTAAAATTTGGTATAACTTGCTGCCTTTATACAAATTAAAAATGAAACAGTCTTGATATTTAACCAGGCGTGTGTGTGCTTGTATATGTGTGTGCATGTGTTTGTGTCTGTGTTTTTATTTCAGTCATCTGAAAAGAAACCCATGCATACTCAGATAATTTGAGTGACCAATTTATAACCACGTAACTCCATACTATTTCAGAATCAGCATTTTTTTGTTTGTGTTTAAAGTCATGCTAGCACCAAAAAAAATGACTTTAATTGTCTCGGGGTAATGAGAAAAGAAAAGAAGTATACTTAACAAATAAGAGATGATTCTGTGCCAAGTGAAAGCCGATTGATTTCACAGCATGCTTTACAAATAAAGTTTTCACAGTCCTTTGAATAGAGAAATGTTGTGGGAAATTGAGTCCTCAAAAGGCCCAGGGAGGTAGAGAAATGCTGACTCAAAAGAATCTGAAACAGGGCAGTCAATAGCATATTCCTGAAGAGAGTGGCAATTTAGTTCAGGAAAGCACCCTCAACTGACACTTTAAATAAATGTTGTTAATTTGAATGTTATTGGTTTTGTAGTTTTTCTTTTATTTAATGCACGCATTTGTTTTGGGTTTATAAAAGCTATAACATTAGCACTTCACATTATGGTTTATGTTTGTACCTATTTAAGCAATTCTATAATCAAAATAATTTAACTCAACATTGTGAGGCTGACACTTCATTTCCCTTTTAAGAAGTTGTGGCAGTTTGAAATTTTGTAAATCCCAAAATGAGAAAGATTATAAACTAATCTATTCCTCTGGGTGTTATACTCAGAGGATTAAATTCAGTTGAGAGGCTTTTGCTTAGATTACTTGATAAGATCCCTTCAGGGCTTTTGATTGGACTAAATCAGTGAGGCATGACTCAGGTGGAGTCTCCGCCCCTTTGCTGGTTCTGATATGAGCAGACACACAGAAACAGACAGACACAGGAAAAGGGAGCTGCCATGTTTGATTCTGCCATGTAAGAAAGACAGACGCTTGCAGGAAAACAGAAGCCCCATAGAGGCTCAAAGAGCTGATGTCCAGAGAGAGACAAGCCCTATGCCTGGTTGCTCAAAGCTGAGGTCCAAGAAATGGTAGATTCTGCAAGCGAAGGCAGAGACTTACATAGAAATTGCTTTACCCACGTGGCACTGACATCAGGATCAACAGTAGCTGAGTTTGGTGAGAAAGCACCTCCACTGATGCCTCGATTTAGATATTTCACAGCCTTGGAACTTAAGGTTTTAACCAACATAAACCCACTTTTCTGGTACATTGCATTGGCAGCTCTTTGGCAAACTTAAACAGAACTCTTCATGTCTTAAATCAAATTGGAGAATCAGTAGCCAAAAACAAACTATTTATTCCCCAAATATAATGTTTCAACAGCATCAAAAAGCAGGGAGTAAACCTCTAAAAGACTTTAGATAGATCTCCTGCTAAAGACTGTTGGGCTAGGATGTAGCTGGAATTTTTGGTCTACTGTGTTTAATTTAATTATATTATTGCCACATTTTTATTCTTATTTCATTCCACAGCTAATTTTCCAAATGATATATAGCCCCAGTCACATTGCTTTAAATGTTTTATGACTTATCAGGTATATTGTTATTAATATTTCATGAAATCACTGGTATTTTTTCTCACTATAACTATGAGATATTAAAATTTTTGCTACATTCTAAAAATGAAAAAAATGCTTTTTTAAAATAAACTTCCTGCCTTCTGAAGAAGAATAATTTTATGTTTCTCTTCTATAGTATTTACTGATTTTTAAGACCTTCTATAGCAAGGACCCCAGCTTGAGAAACCGTTCTGTTCATCTTTGCCATTTTTTAATGTATTTTTTATATTTTAAAAATATTTAGATTACATACATGTTATATAAAAATGTAGGGGATTCCCATATGCCCGGCTTCCTACATTTCCCACATTTTCCCACATTAACAACATCTTTCATTAGTGTGGTACATTTAGTACAATTGATGAAAACATTTTAGAGCATTGCCACTAAGCATGGATTATAGTTTACACTGTAGTTTACACTCTCCCACACAATTTTGTAGGTTATGCATCCTTGCCATTTTTAAACTTTTAACTTCAGATCGATTTCCATGACAAAATAAGGAGCCTGATGGTTCCACCCATCCTCTGGAACCAGAGACTTGGAAAGCAAGTTTATTTCAAGACCAAATTAATACTGAATACATTACAAATCTATTATGTGGACAGACTCTATGCTTCACCTAAATGCAAACAAAATATAAATTAAAACTTAAAATTAATAAAAAAAATTTTTTTTGTGATCCTGAGAGCATTAGATTGTAAGGGTTTCATATAGTAGTCAGGGCACTGGCTGGCATGGGCGCTGCTGCTGATGCCAGTGAAAATGCTGATGACAGCAGGAGCTCTGCTACAATGGCACAGCAGTGCGCGCTGGCAGTAATGCTGGCTGTGAAGTGGAAGCGTCAGTAGGTCAAAAGCCACGTTCCTGCTGGAAACATCAACAGGGATAGATGACAGTGCCAACAGCTTCCTAATCAGTATCCTTGGCTGTGGGAATTGATGCCTGATTCCAGGGATATGCGTTCATGGCATTAAAAAAGTTGGCAACATCAGTAAGACAATTGGGAAGGACAAAGGGAATGAACAATTTTATCTATAGTCCTTTATTCTCTCCACTGACCCCTTGTCCCTTTCCCTTTGGAAGCCTCAGCGTAGGTCTCTGGCTTTCATTTTCTTCTGGAAAGCATCTCAGTTTCAGCTGGTGGAGGTCAACACCCACTTCTGACAGTCAATATGGAATTCATGACATGATACACCTATTAGATATGTTTCTAGCAGCAATTAAACAGTGCATGCTCTCCATTCCATACTCATGAAAAAGCAAAAGGCAAAATGAGAGAATAACAAATACGGGCATGGAGAATCGCTGGACTTGAGTATAGACTGGTGAAAGAATTGTGGAAGGCAATTTGGCTGTGCTTAATGAAATCTCATGTTAGCTCATCTGTTTAGCTATACCACAGATATACCAAATAGATCATTAGGATGATGTCCATGCAACATTGGTTGTGGAAGTGGGGAGGTGAAGGCAGCCTATGCTTTCATGATGAGGGTGCTAGGTGTAAGATGGGGTGATGAGTTCCATTGAAAGCCCTAGAGCAGATAGAGGACAGGAGCTTCTTATATTTCCAGATCATAAAATAAATAACATTAAGTGGAAGAGGTGAAGAAGGAATGGTTTATAACAATGCCCTTTATGTAAATCATGATTTCTTTAAAGTCATAGAACAAATATATCAGAATGGGTGTCTATTTGGAGAGAGACAGTTGGAACCAGGAAAGAGAATGGAGAGGAAAATAAAATAAAATAGACCAAGGGCGATATCTTGTATGTGCAAGATATGATAAAGTATTATGAATTTAGGAGGATAATGAACTCAATTCTCTGGATGAGAGAATACATTTTTTTTAAAGAAAAAAAATGTACATACACTTCTCTCTGTTTTCTGTATTTCACTTCCTACCTAGAGAAAGTAAAATGACAAGAAAGAATACCTACAAAGAAAAGAAAACAGCAATTCCATAGATAATGTGAAAGTGCCATTTTTTTTAAAAAAGATGAATTTCGTTGTGTGACCCACCATAGAAATATTTTAGCTCCCCCATCAGTTCAGTTGTTGGCAGAAAATTGTTGTGCAGCCAAGCAAGAAATTGCAGTAGGTAAGGAATTGTTTTCTGAATGTTATTTTAGACTAACTTCTCTTAAAATACTTAAGGTTTCTTTGAGTTATTGTTGATCCAAATTTATTTTATTATCACAGAAAAAAAAGGCCAAGACCTATGGCTAAACAAGAGAAAACTGAGCAGAAAATAATTGGTTTATATGAGGAACTCTTAACAGGGTGGTCTCTTCCTTACTAGATGATTATAATAGTTTTGGTTATATTTACCTTGTATTGATAAAGAAAAGGGCTGTTTCTTCATAATTTTTACGTGACTGCTTTGCTATGAAAGGCTTATAAACTACAATTTCTTTCACTCAATAATAGTTTGACACTGTATTATGGTCATAAACGTACTGCATCATCTGAAGGAACAAGTGCACATGCTTCAAGAGCTCTAGGGAGGGGAAAGCACAGGCAAAGATGTAGGAAGAGAGACAAGGAAGACACAAATAATTCACCTAACCCCTCCTCCTACTCCTCTTGTTATTATTACTATTATCTGGGGAAAAATGAGAATATTATTTTCTATGTGGTTAGGTAAATAAGAGCTCTGCTTTTAGTTAGTTAAGTTGGAATTTAATTTTGGGTCTGGGCGGAGGTCAGGTGTGACACAATGGGACACCAAGGCCAGAAGGCATGAGAAAAGATGCTTTTTCACTCCATGTCCTAGAAGAGAGGGCTGCCACCAGGGGTTGACAGGAAGCACCGTGTGAGAAACCCGGCGGATTGTGCCTTTTCCATGGTCCAGGGGTGGAGGTTAGTAGATTTTCTGCAGGAGTCAAGGATTGGCCATTTTAAAGCAAATGCTCAG
>PVKH010017332.1:0-15449 GCA_004027955.1 Chaetophractus vellerosus | reverse complement strand
CTGAACTCTGGATCTCAGATTGAGCATTGCATAGGTTGAGAAGAATCAGAGGATGGGTGAAGAAGGGGGTGACTTAAAACAGCAACAGTCAAACTTGAGCCTTCATGGAGTTAACACACACATTTCTGGGCCCCATTCCTAGAATTTCTGATTCATTTTGTCTAGACTGGGCCAGAGGTTCTGCATTTTGAATAAATTTCCAGGTGCTGCTACTGCTGCTACTTTGAGGTTCACACTTTGAGAACCACTGGCTCAGCTAGAGGATAGACTTTCTAAAATAAATTTTTAGCATGCACTTTGTATAATATAGGTAACAAAATTGTATTCTGATTTATTAAGTTCTTTTATAGGATTTTTGGTTAAGATAGTTAGGCTGATGTGTCAACTCAGCCAGGCAATGGTTCCAGTTGTCTGGTCAAGCAAGCACTGTGCTAATTGTAACACAAAGGCATTTCATGGACTTTAATCATCAGTGAGTTGATTGCATAGATGACTGGTTATATCTACAATCTCTGAGGAGATTGCCATCAGCAGTGAGTGACCTCTCATCCAATCAGTTGGAGACCTTAAAAGGGGAAGTGATTTCAGCATTCGGAGAGAGAATTCCCATCTCTACTTCAGCCAGCCAGCATCTCCTGGGAGACTCCTTGAAGACCCTCATCAGAGTCCCTGGCTTGCAGCCTGCCCTATGGAATTTGGACTTGTGCATCCCCATGGTTGCGTGAGAAAACTTTATAAAATCCCATACCGTTTACAAGCATCTCCTGTCAGTTCTGTTTCGCTAGAGAACCCTGACTAATACATTGGCCTTTCAAGTTTTTATATCAGTTTTGATTAAAACATGTTTTTTCAGCAACGCACCATTTTTTGTCAGCCCTCCCTAACACCACTTCCAGCTCTTACCAGACTTTCCCTCAGACATCTGGGCCAAAGCAGAGCATATCTGATGGCGGTGTGCCTTATGAGGCTTGGAGATTCACAGAATTGCAGAGCTTGAAGGGAATTCAGATAATATTGAGTCCAAGTCCCCCACCCCCCTCTTTAAAGACAGGAATATAGAATTTATTGAATGTTAATGGGTTGAATGACAGATTCATTTTTTTAATTAAAGAAGTTGTAGGTTACAGAACAATCATGCATAAAATACAGGATTCCCACATACCACCTTATTATTAACACCTTGCATTGGAGTGAAATACTTGTTAGAAATGATGAAAGCACACTTTTATAATTGTACTATTAACTACAGTCCAAGGTTTAACTTAAGGTTCATTATTTGTGTTGTGTAGTTCTGTGGATTTAAAAAAATTTTGACTCTAGCATCACACATACAAACTAAAATTTCCACTTTAAACTACATTCAAATGTATAATTCAGTGCTGTTAATTACATTCACAATGTTGTGCTATCATCACCACCAAACTTTTCCATCATCCCAAATATAAACTCTGTATGTTTTAAGCTTTATCTCCCTATTCCCTACCCCCACCCTGTCCCCTGGTAACCTATATTCTAGATTCTGACTCTATAAATTGGCTTATTCTAATTATTTCAAAGCAGTGAGATCCTACAATATTTGTCCTTTTATGTATGGCTTATTTCATACCACATGATGTCTTCAAGGTTCATCCATGTTGTTGCATGCATCAGGACTTCATTCTTTCTACAGCTGAATAATACTCCTTTGCATGTATATACTACATTTTATTTATCTATTCACTGGTTGATTTGGGTTTCTTCCATCTTTTGGCAATTGTGAATTATGCTGCTATGATGTCAGTTTATAAATATCTCTTTGAGTCCCTGCTTTCAATTCTTTTGGGTAAGTACCTAGAAATGGGATTATTAGGTCATACAATAATTCTAAACTTAACTTTCTGAGAAACTGACTTCCACAGTGGCTACACTATTTTCCATTGCAACCAAAGCCTATTTCTCTACAGCCTCTCTAACACTTGTGGTCTTCTTCTTCTTTTTCTTCTTCTTCTTCTTCTTCTTCTTCTTCTTCTTCTTCTTCTTCTTCTTCTTCTTAAATAGCCATTTAGTGGGTGTGAAATAGTTTCTCATTGTAGTTTTGATTTACATTTCCCTAAGGGCTAATGATATTGAACATCTTTTCATGTACTTTTTGGCCATTTGTATATCCTCTTTGGAAAAATATCTATTCAAGTCGTTTGCCCATTTTTAAACTGGGTTGTTTGTCTTTTTGTTGCTGAGTTAGAGGATTTCTTTATAAATTTGGATAGTAAACCCTTCTTTGATATGTAGTTTCCAAATATTTTCACCCACTGTATAGGTTACCTTTTTACATTCATGATAAAGTCCTTTGACATGCAAAAGTTTTTAATTTTGATGAAGGCCTACTTATCTATTTTTTTTCTTTTATTGCTTGTGTGATTTGTGTATAAACACAAGGTCCTGAAGAATTTTCCTTACAGTTTCTTCTAGGAGTTTGATAGTTCTGGCTCTCATATTTAGGTCTTTGATCCATTTTGAGTTGATTTTTGTACATGGTGTGAAGTAGCGGTTCACCTTCATTCTTTTGCATATGGAGATCCACTTTTCCCACCATCATTTGTTGAAGAGACTATTCTTTCTCCATTGAGTGGTCTTTGCCCCTTGTCAAACATCACATGGCCATAAATGTGAGGGTTGATTTCTGAACTTTCTATTTGATTCCATTGGTCTATATGTCTGTCCTTATGTCAGTACCATGATGTTTTAATTACTGTGGCTTTGTAATAAGTTTTAAGATCAGGAAATCTGAATCTCCCTACTTCAATCTTCTTTTCCAAGATGGCTTTGACAATTTGAGGACCCTTATTCTTCCATATTTATTTGATGACTGGCTTCCATTCCTGCAAAAAGACTGTTGGAATTTTGATTGGGATTGCATTGAATCTGTAAATTGATTTGGGTAGAATTGACATCTTAACAATATTTAGTCTCCCAATCCATGAACATTTATTTAGGTCTTCTTTGATATTTTTTAGCAATGTTTTGTAGGTTTTTTTGTGTGTGTTCAAGTCCTTTACATCCTTGGTTATATTTATTCCTAGATATTTCATTCTTTAGTTGCTATCGTAAATGAACTTTTTCCTGATTTCTTCTTCTGATTGTTTATTACAAGTGTATAGAAATGCTACTGATTTTTGGATGTTGAGCTTGAACCCCCTCTCCTTGCTGAATTAATCTCTTTGCTCTGGGTGCTTTGTTGTGGATTTTTCAGGATTTTCTGTATATATCATCATATTGTTTGCAAATAGTGAAAGTTTTACCTCTTCCTTTCCAATTTGGATGCCTTTTACTTATTTTTCTTGCTTGATTACTTTGGTAAAAACTTCCAGTACAGTGTGGAATAAGATATCTTCTTGAATTGATCACTTTATCAGTGTGTAATGACCTTCTCTGCCCCTTATAAATTTTTTACTTAAATTTTATTTTATCTGATAGCTACCCAAGTTCTCCTTTGCTTACTACTTTCATGGTATATTTTTTCCATCAATCCTGGATGGAAAAATCCTGGATGGATCATAATTTCCTTTTTCTTTTTTATCCTATATGCTTTTTGCATACAGGACATTTTAACATTTAAAAATGTTAACTCTGGGATTTATTCTCTTAGATGTCTTTCTCATGAACTTGTATCCAGCTGGAGATATGACAGAGATTCTCTTAAGTGTCAGGAGTGGGAATGAGAGTGGGGGTGTTGATGGGAGGAAAGAGGAGACTGGCTGTCTTGGAAAATAGGAGAGCAAACTCACTAAAGAAATGTAGTTGTTTTTTTGATGTGGTCAAAAGGGATAAACACCTTTCACAGTTTTTGCAGATTGGCTTTGCATTGGCTGGGGCTCTCTCTCAGTCAGCTCGCCTATCAAGAGGGTCCTCCCTGTCTTTTCTGAGCCTGTATCTTGTCCTGGGCTTGTGCTAGTGGCTTTAGGAGTTGTCAGGAATTTGAATGTCCTGTCCACTCCCCAGGAAGCAGACCTTCTCCCAGGAAGCAGACCTTCTCCCTCTCCTGTGTGTTCCTTTGTAGGCCTTAAAGCAGGTAAGACTTTGCCCCAGGCCTCCAGACTCAATTGAAAATTTTCTTTCTTTCTTTCTTTCTTTTTTTTTTGAACAGAAGCATTTTATTTATTTATTTATTTATTTATTTATTTATTTATTTATTTATGCACTCAACCCCTGAGCTACACCTACTTTCCTCAATTGTTTCTTACTCAACACTGGCCCACATCGGCTCCCCTGATTGCTTGCTTGTGGTTTTGTTTTTTTAGGAGGCACCGGGGATCAAACCCCTGACCTGCTCGAGCCACATCTGCTCCCCAGCATAGTCTTTAAGTATCCTCCATTGCCTTTGTCAAGGCAGAGTGGAACAATGGCTGCCTTCAGAGCTGGGCCGCTGGCGATCTAAAGTGGATTTCAAAAGCAGTGATCAGTGCTTAGACTGCATACCCCTGGATCTTGAGCGAACTGGGTCTTTTTTTGTTGTTGTTGTTACATATCTCCGCCCCACACACACACTTGCTCTTGCTGTGTGTCCATTCTTCTGTGTTTTATTTTTCTATGTCTGCTTCTTGTCTCCCCCGTCTTTTTTTTTGCGGTGACGCGCCAAGTCGGCCCTCCATGCAGGCGGCTCGCTTCGTTCGTGGGTGGCTCCATTCTGTTTCATGGCAGCTCCACTCCCTGTTTTGCGGGCAGCAGAGCTCCGTGTTTTTGTGGGCTGCTTGGCGGCAGCTCTGTGTTTCACGGGTGACTTTGCCATGCCGGTGGGGGCTCCGCCTTGCCCATGGCGGCTTTTTGCCCTGCCCACGGCGGCTTTGCCCCGCCCATGGCGGCTTGCCTTTCTCAAGGCCGTCTGCCCACTCAGAGAGCTCCCCGGGAACTGAACCCGGGGCCTCCCATGTGGTGTACTCGTGCCCTTATCCACTGGGCTAAACAGCCGGCCCCAGGGAACTGGGTCTTTATGGCCCACCCTGCCATCAGCAAGTTATCAGCACCTTACTGCCGCCTGCTGTGAGGTTGGGGGTTGGGCGACAGTTGGGCGACGGTTGCTGCCACACAGAGAGTACAAACCCCTGGTATTTACCAGCCTCTTCTTCCTGTTTTTCTCTGGATGCAGCATGTATTCTCCTGGACTCCAGAGTTTCAAAATAGTTGAGTCAGACAGTTCCAGCTTATTTAATAGCTGTTCTGGTCGAAGGACTGATTCCTGGAGCTTTCTACTCTGCCATCTTCCCACAGTCTTCCCAGCTGAGTGACATATTTAAATCATCACACTGGCTAATGTGTTGAGAATAGTCTGGGTTGCAAATTTATGTGGGCAGACTCCCATCTGACTGCAATGTCTTGAGCTCTCTAAAGGCTTTATCTTCAATCATGTCTGAATAATAAAGCCAAAGGCATATACCTCACCATGTCTTGTAGCTTCAATGTTTATTTATCTCTTGATCTAATTTTTTTACCTCAGTTGATTTCCCTAACTTTCTTGATAGTTCATCCAATTATTTGCAGAGGTTTTTAAAAAATATTTTATTGAGCATCTTAGGATATTAGAAGGAGGGTTTCAGAATTTCTGACTGACCACATTGTGAGAAACCCTGATTACTTCTACTTTTGCAGTGAAATAAGAATCAAAGTCTTCAGTTGGGAATGAGAGTGGGGGTGTTGGTGGGAGGAAAGAGGAGACAAGCTGTCTTGGAAAGTAGGAGAGCAAGCTCATTAAAGAAATGTAGTTGTTTTTTTTTTTTCATGAGGTCAAAAGGGATAAACAGGGATCAGTCTTTCGGTCTTGCACTATGTGAATAGAAGGATTAAAAGATATAGTCCTTTCCCATGAAATGTAGACTGGTTGGGTAGCAAGTAACACATGTAATAATTAAAGACTGTGTTTCATTCATTCAATCATTTATTAATTCAACAACCATGTATTCATGCCTATTCTAATCAAGAATACTAAGTCCCTGCTCAGAGTCTAAAAGGGGGAGAAAAAAATGAGTTCTATAACAGAGGTAGATACACAGCACTGTGGGAATACCAGGTAAGCAGCAAATCAGTTTGTCTGGGACCAAGTATTGAAGAATGAATAAGAGAGTCATCTATTGACTTTTAAATGGTCAGAGGTATGGAAATTAATGAAAGATACAATGAAGAATTGAAAACAATGCAATTCAGAGATGAGATTGGTTAGGAAAGGTTGTATAAAGGAAGTGGGACTTGAAGGATTAGAAGGATTTGAAAGGAAGACCAAAAGGAGAGGAAATTTTAGGCTGGGCAAAGAGCATGTACATCACAGGCAGGAATATTCACGACATCTGTTGGGGGCGATTAGGACAAACACATGATGTGAGTTGTTATAATCATAAGCACTAACCATGTTCTACAAGCTTCCTTCTCCTTTGAAAAGTTTTGAGGGTGGGGGTGGGGTAAGGTAGGATGGGGAGGTGGGACCAGATTGTAGAGGATCTTGCCTAATTCCTGATACAACCCTTACGTTCAGTTGTCTTTGAACAACTGCCTCGTAAAGTCTTAACACACTGTTGAACCCCGTTTAGTTTCTTCAGGCATTCAAGAGAATCTGGTGATGGGTTTATAGCCTTCAGGAGGGAAGCTAGGTGGCACTGCATTACTGCCCTGCTTCTGTTCTTTTAGGGCCCTGGGTACCTTTGGTTTTAAATGAATTTTGATGAATACAAAGCCATACAGTGAAACTTTGAGATAGAAGTCCTGGAAGTCTTCTGAAGAAAGAAAATTTGTTTCTTTTGTGTATTTTATCTAATGAATCATCATTATTTGGTCCTAAATCAGCAGGATGATTTGCCTGGATTCTGTTATCAAGGGCGTAATTCTCTTTGTAGATGACGATCACATCATATTTGAGAAATTCTTTAGTGTATTCTATAAGTAAAACACTGAAGTGTCACTATAGTCTTCTAAGTTTCAATAAAGAAAAAAGTATCTTTTTTGTTCCTCAGTTGGAGTTCAAAAGATGAAGATGAGAAATGAAGCTGGCTTTTTGCTTCCCTTATGGTAGAATTACAAATCCCACTGAGGGTTAAAGACAGCTAAATAAGTGTTTGCCTGGATAAACTGCTGCTGTTTTGATTTCCTCAGTTTTTCTTCCTGGGGAATGTAGCTTTAAGAGGTAGATTAATTTAGTAACACCCTGTACCTGATGTAGCCAGTCAGCAGGCTTCAAAATATAAAAGTTCTTGCCTCTTCAGCAGAGCGGCACAGTGAATTGGGGGAAGGTGTCTAGATACCCTCCACCGATAGAACATGTTGGTCTAAGTCATAAATTTGCTATTGAAGAAGTTAAGTCCATTGTACAACATAAAGTCAAGTTCATATAACAGTGAGCCTGTTTTACAGAAGTTTTGCAATTTATATTAAAACTTTACCACCATATTTTTCTCCTGACTTTGATTATTCTATGAAATTATATTAACGAATAAAATTAAACAAAACATTTAACCACAAATCTACTTAATGAACCAATTTAGGAGTCACCCCTTGCAGGAGATCAGGGGGCAGTATGGGCCTCTGGCCATGGTTGAGAGTTTGTTTTGGGTGAGAAGGAGCCAGCTGAGGTGGGATATAAACTCTTCAGGATCAGACTACTTGGAGAGAGCTGAGAACACAAGTCTAAGCCAAGCTTTGAAGTGCAGCAGAAAATAGAGGAGATTGAGAAGTCAGATCCAACTCTACTCCAAAGGGCAGGTGTGATAGACTGAATCATGTCCCCTACAAAGACATGCTCAAGTGTTAACCCCCAGTACTATGGGTAGATGTGGTCAAATTGAATCAGGATGGGCCTTAAAACAATATGTCTAACATCGATAAGCAAAGAAAATTTGGATGCTGTCAGTTAGGAGAAGCCAGAGGAGAAAGAGCTGGCCATGTGATGGAAACAGAGATATATTTACAAGCCAAGGAACCCCAAAGACTGTTGGCAAGCCACCACCAGAATGCTCTAGACTCAAGAAGAAGGCATGGCCTAGAGAGACCTTGATGTTGGACTTCTAGCCTCCAAAGCTGTAAGACAATAAATTCCTATTGTTTAAGCCAACCAGTGTGTGGTATTTGTCATAGCAGCCCTGAGAAACTAAGACAGTAGCATAGGATTGTAAGAGAGCCAAGAGTCCAATGGTACTAGATTGAGTAGAAGCTGGATAGGACCAGAAAGGAGGTTCCAGGGAGACCTGCAGAGGTATGGGACTGGCATAAAGATACAACACGGTAGTGAAAATGGTGTTCTGTTTTCCATGCTTCTACTGGTTGCATGCACACATATTTTTTACATAGCCAAAATTATTATCTATATTTAGTGAGCCTTAACTCTCTTCTGTATGGTGGTGAAAGAATGATTGCAATCAGCACATGTTTTGATTTTCCCTGAATAATATTTTTACTACTCTCATGAATAGTTGCATAGCTTTATATCCCCAGCATTATATGATACACATGCATTTGGGCTCTAATACTACGAATAGGAGCAGCTGTCCTGTTCAAAAATAATAATAAAAGTGGCCATTCAGACACAGTAAGATGTCAGGAAACATGAAACAATTACATGAAACAATTCATTAAACAGTAGATAGTCACTAAAATAAACGTGGTAAGCAAATATCCGGTGAAAAACCTGGGTTTGAAAGAACTTGATTTTGATGAGCGGGAAAGTCAAAAGAAAAGACATAGAATGTTTCCTGCTGTGAGTTTGTGTGCATATTCTGATTCTTTTAGATTAAAATCAATCAATTGTGGTTTTGAAAAGTCCTGAATGTCCCTCCACAGAATATGTAGGCCAATTTGAAAAAACAAGCAACAAAAACAAACAAAAACCAAACTCACTTCTTTGTAAAAAGGCTTATTTCCACATTTAGTAAAACTTTTATTGTCAAAATATTTCTCTTTCCCTCAAATACTTTCTATTTCTAACCCCATTGGGGGAGCATATTTCTTAACCTCATATAGGCATGAAAGCTACAAGGATTTGAACCAGTCTGTAAACCTATGACTTTACCATAGTATCAAGTTTAGGAATAATAATAATAGCAAATACTTATAGAGCACTTACTATGTGCCAGGGTATTTATCAGGCTCTTTATATATGTCTTAATTAATCATCATAACAACTCTTTGAAGTAAGTAGTCAATTCAGCAAGATTCAAAGCAGCTTTCTGATATCATGTCAGTATTACTGGAATCTCCTGAATGCTGTGAAATTATTCTTAATCTAACATATTCCTTTGAGATCTGCATTTAAGGAAATTATCTAAGGTTCTCTGTCTCTCTTCAGTGTCCCAACTGTCCAAAGCAGAAAGTTGATTGGAAACTCAAGAAGAGACTTATTCCTTGATTTCTAGTTTAGACAGATTATTACAGCAAGGCTAGGAATTTTTTTCCCTTCTCAGCAGCTTTATTGAAAACCACATCACATTCTACTGACTGGGAAAAAAAAAAGGTCTGTTTTGTTCTTTTGAAAAATGCATAATTGTGCATTATATTAAAGCACAAGTTAAGGAGTTTTCTCTTAGCAGGCCAAAGGTAGGCAACACTCTGACAATAATTTTCTGCTATCCCAAGTGTCCTCTTGGAAACTTGGATTGTGACTATGACTTGCCCCCATGACATGCTCCCCGGAGGTCAAGGGATGTGTTTAATGTCAGCCAGTACTCTCGGGGTAATACCAGCACTTCAGTTATTAGGGTTATAACAGTTTCCACATTCACCATGACCTTGGTTTCCTGTTTTGATAACCCAGGACAGTATGTTCTCTTCCAATTTGGCAGAATTGGTACAAGGTTGTCAGTTGGCTCTGTTAGATGCTTATATACTTTTCAGGCATGTTTTGTATTTATTTGCTACATGAAAATCATGGGTTTGAGGCCAGCTGAAAATGTTCAACCTACACAAG
Organism: Chaetophractus vellerosus; assembly: GCA_004027955.1. NCBI lineage: Eukaryota > Metazoa > Chordata > Mammalia > Cingulata > Chlamyphoridae > Chaetophractus > Chaetophractus vellerosus. Next base: position 5,533 of record PVKH010017332.1, on the reverse strand, counting down.
ATGTCCCAGGGGCATCCTCGATCTGGTGAAGAGAGAGAGCATGGAAGCTGGGGTTCACGACTCAGCTTTACAATTCATTAGCTCTGGGGTCATAGGACAGTCCCGTAATCTCTTGAAGCTTCAGTTTTCTCAGCTTTGAATCAAGAGGGTCAGATAAACTTGTATAACAATATTTATGTTAGTAGAAATAGCTGACGTTTATTGAGTGTTTTGTCACATGGCTTATCTCATTTAATCCCCACAACAGCACTGTGACTCAGGAACTATTAAAACCCCATTTCACAGAGTAGTCCACTGAGCTAGAAAGGGATTAGCTTGTTTACTTTCCTAACATCCTATAGCCAATAAGTGGTGGAGCTGTTACTTGAGGACAGAGAGCCTGGCTCCATTGATTCTCCAGGTGTGATCCATAGAGAAGCAACAGCATCAATAGAAATGCAAATTCTTGGGACTCTTTTAGACTGACTGAATCCAATCTTAGGGTGAGCAGCCCAGGAATCTGCATTTTAACAAGCTTGCTGGGTGATTGCTGTGCACACTGAAGATTGAAACCCTCTTCTTGAAGCTATGGTCTCAATTCCTATATTGCAGTTTTTTGCATTCAGTGAATTTTCCATTATCTAGAAGCCTAGGTGATCTGATTGCAACGTTGCCCAGTGGACTCTGGTTGACTATGCGGGTGTCTCCTTCCTCTCCCACTGCTTCATGCATGCCCCACTCTGCAGCTGTGTGCCTGACCCAGAGAATGCCCTACGTCTAGAGAAGAAGCAGTCAAAGGCATATGAAAAGCTGTCTTCCTCTCGTGTGACTGCCAGTTACCTCCCTTGACTCATACGTTATCAAAGTCAATGCCTATTGACTCTGCATTAAAGTCAATGCAAAGTTTTGCAGCCAGAAATCCTTCTGTTCTGCAACTCAAAAAATGTGCAAACCGTTAGTATTTAGGAAACTTTTGAATATGAGAAATTATAGATATTAAATGTGTAAACTTCCCCTCATTTCTACCAAAAGAACTTTGATAGACTATAAATTTCAGGAGATTTTGAAGCATTTAGTTACGTGAATTCACCAGAGAAAACTACACACTTCTCATTCTCTTGGAAAAAAGTCAAGTTATGTTTATGACCACCAATGATAACAATGCTGTAAATACAATTTGGCGTATAGCCAGATTGTTATATAAGCCTTCAGGGGCTGTTAAAAATTCTTCTAGGAAAAAAAAATCAAATGGAATTTTTCTTTTTCTATGTGGCCTCCAATCAAACCTAGTAAGTAGCAGAAAACACGTCATCAATACATGTCTTTGAGTCTGAATATTCCTTCCTCTTGGCAGCAGATAGTTAAGGGTATGATAGTAAGTGTTGAATTTGTAAAGTGTTAAGAGAAATATGGCTGTAGAAAGAAAGGAAATTTCATCAGGAAAAAGAAAAATATGTTTATGCTTTGTTGTTTTTTTTTGAGGTACTGGGGCCCCGGGATTGAACCCAGGACCTCATATGTGGGAAGCCAGCACTCAACCACTGAGCCACATTGCTTCCCTGAGTTGTTTTTTATTTGTTTGTTATTTGCTTGTTGTTTGTTTTTGTTTTTCAGGAAGCACCGGGAACCAAACCCGGGGTCTCCCATATGGGAGGCAGTTGCTCAACTGCTTGAGCCACATTCACTCTCCATGTATGTCTTTTTAAAAAAGGTTTAAAAAATTATTATTAGAAAAATTCAGAAAGTATAATAAAGCCAAAGATCAAAATAAGGATCATTCACTCTCAAATTATCTATCATATTCACTGTTAACATTGTAGTATATATATTTTTAGACATTCTTACTTATATTGATATTTAAATTGTAGATACATATTTTACTAAAAATTAAATCCTACTTTGCATCCTGCTTTGAAAATGTAGGAGTCTGTGGCTGTCATTTTATGTGTAGAGCTTTCCAAGATGACTCTTCTAGCTGGGAAGCATTGTTAGCACTTACTCTGTACCCCAGTCGTTGCCTCCCATGTCGTGTCTGCCTGAGACATCAGCCAGTATCTCTCCCTCAGGCATGGGGAAATAACTGAGCAGATATGAAATGCCTCTCATAGTTGGTCACTTTATAACCAAATAAAATGACTAAGGTGAAGTTTCTGAGTCACTCATTCTGTTGTCAGTGGCTTGCTTTCTGTATTCCTAGTTATTAACTATTGTGCAGTTCTACTTTAGAAAGTTCAACTTTAAGACACATTTTCTGTGATTAATAGCTCTCTTCCCTTACCAAAATAAGGAATATATATATTCCAAGATAAGCTCTGACTTCACTTATTTTGTTCTTTTTTTTTCCTCAGGGAAATTCTGCCCCAGGAAAATCATTTTTAGGGAGATTCCAGGGATCACATTCAGGCCATTTGAAACCATGTTTTAATTGTTTAGTTTACTAGGCATATGTAAGGATGGAACACTTACTGTAAGTCTAAAAGTATCTAGATTTAGGCCCTAACTACACATAAATTGGCCTGGGAAAAAAGACAGTTGAACTCAATCGGACAATTGGTGATAAACTAGTTACCAACCACCCACAATTTACTACATGTTTCCAAGCTGATTTTTGTTGTGTGGATAAAAAAAAACCAGATAATTTTCTTTGTAGTGGGGTTTTCTGTCTTTCAAACAGAAAAACTTTACAAACAAAATATTCCAAAAGCAAGCCAAGTGCTGTTCAATGACCTAAAGAGTTGTCAATTCACGAAGAGAATAATTTGTCCAAATCTGATCATAGGCAATGGCAAATTCTTTATTCAGGTTAAGTACATTAATGACAGAACATACATTGCAGGCCCTCATGGAGGAGAATCACCTCATTCTGCTCCAGATCATGGCCCCCAGGTAAATAATGGGTACTGGTGTGGGACTTGGGGAAAATAAGAACAAATTCTTTAACGTGCACTGAATTATCCTTGAATGGGCAGAAAGCATTTATGGAATTCTAAGAATAATTCATTTTCTCTTAACTGATCTGAATTCCTCTACCATCTCCTCACTAGACAATTTCAAGTCCTTTGTTTCTCCCCCTTTGTAAAGAATGGATATTATTATTTATGATCTGTAAAGGTTAAATAAGGACTATGCATTTTTTAAATGTAGTAAGAAATTCTAGTTTAGAAGATAGGCCCTAAAGAGGAAATTAGAAAACAGAATCATTTATCTTTTTTAACCTTAATTCTGTTACCCCTCAAAGTCAAAACAATCCATTGAGAATAAGCCTAGCTGGTTAAAGAATCCTGTGAGGAAAAATCAAAAGAACAAAATGTTTTAAAAAATCTAATTTGATAATTTATATAGTGACTCTTCCTTTTTGGAGGTGGAACATAGCTCTCTACTCTGTAAGAATGGGATGCACATGGTTACTTCCTTCCAAAGGGTACAGTATGGAAAGGAGAGAAAAAGTAACTTTGTGGAGAAGAAACTGAAAAAAGACTCCCTCAGCCAGGTGATCACGGTTAACATCAACAGAGATAAGACATACTGATAGCATGAATCCTTGATGTGATGCGATGACAACAGCACATTAGGTCTGTGGACTTTCTCTCTAAAACCCATCACCCCAATCTACTCATGAGAAAAACATCGACAGATGCCAGCTGAAGGACACATACTTGACTAATACTCAAAACTATCAAGATCATCAAAAACAAGGGCAATCTGGGAAATGGTCACAGAGCAGAGGCGCCTTAAGCCATGACGACTAAATGTAATGTGATGTCCTGGATGGGGTCCTGGAACAGAGAAAGGAAGGGTAGTGAGAAAAAAAAAAACCCAAGGAAATCTGAATAAAGTATAGACTTTAGTTAATAATGAAGTAATATTGGTTCATTTTGTTGTGACGGATGTACCATACAAATATGTTAACGATAGAGGAAATTGGGTGTGTGCTATGTGGGAGCTCTCTGTACTATCTTCACAGGTTTTTTGTTTTTAATTATAAAACTATTCTAAGATGAAAAGGTTACTAAACCACCTAATTTGATCAAAATTATTTGTTTTTAATCATACCAATACTGAAAAAGGGAAAAACGTTATAAAAAATGGAAAGACTAGAATGTGTGGTGGTGCCAAGTGAGAAAGCATATAGTGAATTTGGTCACTGGCATGGCTGAAACACAGGGCAAGAAGGAGGGAGTAGTGAGAGATGACAGGTCAATTTGGAACCACTTAGAGAGGGTCTTATTTTCTGTGCTAAGTATTTTTGTCCTTTCTGCTGGCAATGAGAAGCCATCAGAAGCTTTTAAGAACGTGAGTGGATCCTGCCTTAGAGATGACTCCTGCTTAGTAGGAACGGATTAGCACAGGGATAGACGAGGTAGAAAGAGCACTCCAGGCCTCCTCAAGCTGAAATAAGAAGAGATGAGACTGAATTATGTCAATGAAGTGGCTGTAGGGAGAAAAGGTTATTGGGAAAAAGTGACTCTCTCCTTCATTTATATGTCATTTACTCATTCACTACTTCATTTGGGCAGTCAACAAATACACTGTATGCAGCCCGGAAGGTAGTAGGCTGCCTGCGAGTGGCTGCGCACTTTGCGAATGGCGCCTTCTGGAGCTGAGCAGTGGTACGTCTCTAGGGGGCTGGGCATGTGCTGAATGCTGAGGGCACAGCCTTGAACAAAACAGCTCCAGCCCCTGTCAACAGGGCGCTCGCCCACTAGCCAGGGCCACACTAAGACTAGTGGTTCCTCTGGGCAGGAGAATAATTTGACGTTCCTTCAAACTGATAGAGAGGAATCTAAGTGCTTTGGTGGGAGTGCTCTGCCGTTTCTCTCTAGGGCATATCAATTCAGCTGCAGCCCCCAATTTGCATTTCATATCCAACAAAACAAAAGTCCTGGGGCTAACAACACCCACCGACCAAGAAGGCAGTTCGGCTAGTTCCTTTGGTATTTCACTGCTCACTGTGAGATACTTGATGTTCCTTCCATTCATGTTTAGTAGTCTAAATGTTGTCAGCCAAATATAGGTTTGTCTCACCTTATCATATTCTGGTGAGGTTTTGGCAGTAGTGATGATTTGGCTTCCTTCATAAATTGATGTTTGGGGCAGCTGCCAGGATGGGTTGCTCCATAATCCAGCTCTAGTCTAATATGGGAGATACATTAAATAAACCTTTCTAAATATTTCATCAGGTTAAATTGGTTTTGTGACTTAAAATAAATAACAGGACTACCCTGACATTCCCAGGCACATCTCTTTACCTTTGTCTTCCAGGTCCATCCTTGAGGCCTCCTAGGGAATAAATAGCTCATGGCCCTGTGGGACTCCTAAGAGAAGGTCTAAATGAGGTGTGTGGGACGAAGCAGTGTACCTGAGATTGCTGTTCTATAGGTTGATACCGCCAAGAGGGTCCATTTGCCCAATGCAGACAGAAGCCAATGCTGAGTCATCAGGAATTTGAGAAAAGAAAGAGTTTATTGCATAGTGGCCAGCAAGGAGACTGGAGATAAGCCTCAGATCAGTCTCCTGGGAAGACTGATGGGTACTGGGGTTTTATACTGTCTGT
>PVKH010017331.1:0-15455 GCA_004027955.1 Chaetophractus vellerosus | reverse complement strand
TCAATGATGCAGGAATAATTGCATAACTTTCCAGATATCTTAAACTAGTTCCTTAGTTCACTACCTTATCCAAAATAAATTCCAGATTGTTTAAAGTGTTAACAGCAATAAATGAATGAACAAATGATTAAACTCTAAAGGAAACTGGTGAAAATATATGTAACATATACAAAACACAAAGTGAGACAGGCTTCCTAAGCATCACTTAATTGAAGGAAGTACTCTTACATGGAAAAAATTGGTGGATACCACTACAGAATAACTAAAACCTTAAGTAAATCAAGATCCATTGTAAATAATATAAAAAGCCAGATGATTCAAAGAGAAATATAAATCAGGCAATATGTAAATATCTTTACTATATGAAGAACTCTTAGACAAATAGCAAATAAAAATATCAGGAGTAATCCATTGGAGAAAGGGACAATGAACACAAAAGGAGAAATACAAATAGCAAGTACACATAAGAAAATTGCTTTCAATGTTGAAATATTAATTTAGCCTACAAAATTTGTGACTATCTATATATCCACCTATCCATCTCTCCAACCATCTCTCCATCTATTAATATCCAAGACTGGCAGGAATGCAGGGAAATGAAATGATACTTTCAAAATCTGCTGTTTAGATCAGCATTCGCAAACCTCTTCTGTAAAAGGTCAAATAGTAAATATCTTTGACTTTGTGGACTGTATGGTCTTTGTCACAACTACTCAACTTCTGCTGTTGTAGCACAAAAGCAGCTAAAGACAATATGTAAACAGATGGCCATGCATGTATTCCAATAAAACTTTATTTGCAAATGGAGGTAGTAGTCTGGATTTGGCCCATTGACTGTAATTTTCAGACCTCTAATTTAGAGGGAAAATTGAAACAATTGTATAGAATAACTTGTCCAACATATATTGAAAGCCTTAAAAATGTACATACTATCTAACCAAGCAATTTTCTTCTAGGAATGTATTCTACAGAAATTGTTATGCTTATAAGTAATATTATTCATAAAATAATTTCTTTAACATACAAACAAGATTTTAGATAAACAAATTATGCTTTACAATGAATGACTGTGCATTACCCAAAAATTATGTCATAGAAAAAATACTTAATGATGTTAGGAATATTTTTAATCAATGAAAAATATAGTTTAACACAGAGTATATACAGCATGACCTTCAATGTCTACACATGGATGTGCACATCCATGGTGTAGTGGTTAAGAGAACAGAACTGAGAATCAGACTCCCCGAGTTCAAATTCAGGTTCCACAACTTTCTGTATGAATTTGGTCTAGTCATTTAGTCATTCTCAGCTTCATTCTTCTCATCTGTAAAATGACAAGAGAATTTACCTCATTGAGTTGTCACAAAAATTAAATGAGACAACATATGATTTAAATACTTAGAATGACATATATATATATATATGTATGTATGTATATATTCTGGAGATTTTATTTGTGTAGGTATATATATGTATATAAAATCTCCAGACTATGTCATTTTTTTAATTTATAAGTGATTATCTTCCTTGTACTTCTGTATATTTTCCAATTTTTATACAATATATATATTATTTTGTAATTATATGAAAAGTTAAGTTTCTCATTTGAGAATTTCATGAGCCACCTTCAATCACATAGAAAAGTAAGATTTTCTATTAGTCAGTATCGCTTTCCAGAATTCAATAACTTCTAAGGAGCAATGAGCTGGTCCAAAAAGTAAAACTTTTCTCTGATATTAAGGAAGCAATTTCACAGACTGCTGATACCCTTTCCCTCAGAGGAAGGAATTTAAAAATATTTTTATCTCAGGTAAGACAGATGTGGATCTTCGACTGGTGGAATATTGTCTCACTGGTAACTGCCAGTCAGAGAGACCTGGCCGAAGTCAGGGACATGAAATATTCACCCAGTTTCAAGAGTTTGTGCCCTGGCAGGAAATATCTCTAAGAGCAAATGTGACACTCACTTCTTATGTGAATAAATTAATAGATCCAAACGCATTTCCTCTAGGATTTGAGCCCAGAAATGTCCTCCCTACATGAAATCTGATTCCCTTTCCCCAAATCTATTCTTACTTAAAACCAAGCACTCCATCTCCTCTGTCTTTATGAGATATCTGAAAAATAAGCAATTGAAACTCAAATGAAATCCAGGGGCACTCTCTGAAGTGCCAGTGAGTAATCTACAAATCCCCTTAACAGCATGGGCTTTTTATCCTTTTTACTTTCTTTCTTCTTTGTTTTAAAGCCTCTTCTTTGGAAGAGTTAATATCTATTCTAATATGTTTTGTGCACATCCATGCAATTCCTGCCATGTAAACCAATACTTCTGACATCATGGCTGCCTCTTTCCCTCCCTCTCTCCACTCTAGCACACAGACTTTCTTTCACCCCTGTAAACACTCCAAGCTCCCACCCTACCTGCCCTCAATACAGCATATTCTCAGGTTATTCCCTCTGCCTGGAGTGTTCTTACCTACCTTGTCATCCTTCAGATTACACAGAGAGGTCTTCCAGGACTACCTGATTAAGGCATTTCCAGTTCCCAGTTGGTATGAGTACTCCCTGGTCCACCTACTTCCCCTTCATAGTAACTCTCACACTTGTAATATTGTATGTTTTGATGGGATTCTTGATTAATATCAGTATCCATATTAGACAGTATATACTGTTTCATTTGGCCAGCCTTAAAATTGAACCTGAGGGAACTAGCACTATGCTTGACAAGAAATAGTAGGTAGCCAATTTATACCTATTGAATATGTTAATTAATTTTTAGGTACCTGCTAAAAGCTAAAAAGTATGACATGATTATTTTAAATTCAAGTTTGACTAAATATTTCCTTAAAACAAAATGCCCTCATACTGTTTCAAGAGCAAAGGATTCAGGGAAAATATTCCATACAGATGCAGTTGATTATTTAAGTTGACAATTGTCATTGATCACTGATAAAACTTTTTGAAAGATCTGTCGTATTTGAGTTGTTATCCACAGTGTGAATCATTCCTTCCCAACATGGAATCCCAAAACTTAAACTTATTTTATTTTTTAATAACTTTATTTAAAATACAAAAAAAGGTAAAACAACAGAAAAAGGCAGCCCAACAAGTTGTGGGAAATTACTTTTAAAAAGTTCTTTCCAGGCACTTTTATCTCATCTAATTTCCAACTGCTAACTCAGTTATTCCTCTAGTATTCAGAAAGATACACAGATGAACACATTAATTAAATGACCTAGTGAAGGTCTCCTTATTAATGAAAAAACTGAAGAACAGAAAAACATACTTAATTGTATAAATATCTCACAAAACCAAACCCCATGTTCAACTTTTTGTTTTTACCTTTAGCATTATTATAGTACCAACTTTGTTTTTGCTACAAAAACATTTCAATGTTGTGGTTACCATAAATTACATTACTTATATTTTTTCCCATGTATCACCACATTTTTAACACCTTGTAGTCTTTCATAAGAGTTGGAAAATTTTCAGTCATTATTTCCTCAAATGCTTTCTTCCCCACTTCCCTTCTCCTTCTGGAACTTTCATGACATGAATATCATTGTGCCTCATGTTATCATTCAACTTCCTGAGACCCTGCTCAATTTTTTCCATTCTTTTCTCTCTCTATCCTCTCTTCAGTTTCACTTGTTCTGTCTTCTACATCACTTATTCTTTCTTCTATGATATCAAGTCTACAATTTTATGCCTCTAATGTGTTCTTAATCTCACCTATTGTGACTTTCATTCCCATAAGTGCTTTTAGTTTCCTATTCAGGTTTTCAAATTCTTCTTTGTGCTTTCCCAGTGTCTTTTTGATGTCATTTATCTCTTTAGCCACATTGGCTTTCAACTCATTGATTTGATTTAGGAGATTTGTATGAATCTCATTGCTTACTTGTCTCAAGTCCTGTGTCTCTTCTGGGGCTTTGGTATATTCCTTTGCTTGATACATATCTTCTTTTTCCTTAGTATGGCTTGTAATTTTTTTTGCTGATGTCTAGATATCTGATTATGATGGTGAGTTTACTCTGATATTCAATTTCTTTCTCTTGCATAGGGATTTAGTGGCAGGAAATTGTGTATTACTGCTCTTCTTTGATTCTTGGTTTAACATGTTCTAGCTCTTTGGGTTTGTCCGTTTAGTTGCTCAAATCCAGGCCATGGGCCCAGTAATATGTTGCAGATCTGTTTTGAAGGGCCTTGGGTAGGGAAGCTGTAAAAGCCCCAAAAACCACTTTATTTGCTTTTATTTTCCTTGCATGCACATCCTTAGTCTGCCAGCAGATGACACTCTTCTGCAGACCTATCAGCTCAAACCCTGATCAGAATGTTTTTGCTATAACTCCATCCAGATCAATGTGACAGAGGATCCTGCCTCGGGGTTATTCTGAGCATCACAATTCAAACTCTCTCCAATGTTGTTCTCCTCCCTTTGCCAGCAGCCTCCTCTCTTTTTCCAGGTAGGAAATCATTCCACTCTCCTCTGCATCCTCAACAACCAGTCCCAGTCAGTAGGGAGTGTGTTTGAGAGGCTCTCTTTAGTCCCCTGCTGGCTTCCAGGGCTAACAATGGTGTGGCCCCCCTGGCCTGGAAGGGCTCATGGGACACAGCAGACCAAATTTCTTGGCCAAAAGCTGAGTTAGCCTTAGGCTGTGTCCTTCTCTTTTCCCCCTTTCTCAGGAAATGGACCCCTGAGGCTCCAGAAGCTAGAGGTCTCATATCTGTCTGCCCCGAGGGTGGAGGTATTGGTGCCGCAATTGCAGCTTTTACTCACAGAATTTTCCAGTCAAGATTCTTTTTCTTTTTCCAGTCAAGATTCTTCTCTCTTATGAACAATGTCTCCCAAAAGAAAAATCCCAGACCAGATGGCTTCACAGGTGAATTCTACCAAGCATTTCGAGAAGAATTAACACCAAAACTGTTTAAATTCTTCCAAAAAATTGAAGAGGAGGCAAAATTACCCAACACATTTTAGGAAGTAAACATCACCCTAATAGCAAAGCCAGATAAAGATACAAGAAAAGAAAATTACAGAGCAATCTCTCTAATGAACATTGATACAAAACTTCTCAATAAAATACTTGCAAATAGAATCCAAAAGCATATTAAAAGAATTATACACCATGATCAAATGGGATTTATTCCTGGTGTACAAGAGTGGTTCAACACAGGAAAATCAATTAACATAATACCACATTAACAAATTGAAGGAAAAACCCACATGATCATCTGCATTGGTGCAGAAAAAGCATTCCACAAAATCCAGCATCCTTTCTTGATAAAAACACTTCGAAAGATAGGAATAGAAGGAAATTTTCTTAATACGATAAAGGGCATATATGAAAAACCCACAGCCAACATTGTACTCAATGGGGAAAGGTTGAAAACATTCCCCCCTGAGATGAGGAACAAGACAAGGATGTGCACTGTCAACACTGTTATTCAACATTATACTAGAAGTTCTAGCTAGAGCAATTAGACAAGAAAAAAAAAGTCATCCATATGGGAAAAGAGGAAGTAAAACTCTCACTATTAACAGATGATGTGATCCTATATTTAGAAAATTCTGAAATGTCTACAGTAAAGCTATGTGAGCTAATAAATGAGTTCAGCAAAGTGGCAAGATACAAGATCAACACACAAAGATCAGTAATGTTTCAGTACACTAGTATTGAACAATCTGAGGACGAAATCAGGAAAAATTTCCATTTACAATAGATCAAAATGACTTAAATACTTATAAATCAATTTAACCAAAGATGTAAAAGACCTTTACTCAGAAAACTATAAAACACTACTTTAAAAAGTCAACGAAGACCTAAACAAATGGAGAGACATTCCGGGTTCATGGATTGAAAGACTAAATATTGTGAAGATGTCATTTCTAGCCAAAATGATTTATAGATCCAATGTAATACCAATAAAAAGTCCAACATCCTACTTTAGATAAATAGAAAAGGCAATTACCAAATGCATTTTGAAGGGAAAGGGCCAAAACATCCTAAATAGACATAAACACCTGTATTAGTCAGGGTTCTCTCAGGAAACAGAATCAACAGGAGATATCTATCAATAATATAAGATTTTATAAGAGTCTCTCACGTGACCATGGGGATGCACAAATCTAGGTTCCTCAGGCAGACTGCAAGCCAGGGGCTCTGATGAAAGACTGATGAAAGGTCCTCAGTGAGTTTCTGGGAGAAGTTGGCTGTCCAAAGACGAGCTTGGAAATTCTCTCTGAATGTTGAAATCACTTCCCCTTTTAAGGCAGTCAACTGATTGGATAAAAGCGTCATCCATTCTTGATCCAATTTTCCTGATTGATGCAGATGTAATCAGCCATCCATGCAGTAAACTCACTGGTGATCAAAGTCCATAAATGCTCTTGTATTACAATTATCCCAGTACTTGCTGGACCTATTACCTGGACACAATTTCCTGGCTGAGTTGACACATTAGCCTAAACATCACAACACCCTTTAAAAAAAAGTAGAGCTATGTGGGAGGACTCTGACTGCCTGACCTTGAAACATATTACAAATCACATGTAATTTTACATATTACAAATCTCAAAATAGCATGAGATTGGCATATAGACATATTGATCAATGGAATAGAATTGAGAGTCCAGAAATAGACCCTTACCTCTATGGTTTTTACCTGAATTGGTTTTTGACAAACCTACCAAGTCCACGTTACAGGGACAAGACAGTTTCTTCAACAAATAGTGCTGGGAGAGCTGGATATCCGTAACCAAAATCATGAAGGATTATCCCTATTTCACTCCCTATGCAAGAAGCAACTTAAAATGTATCAAAGACCTAAATATAAAAACCAGGATCATAAAACTCCTAAAAGATAATGTAGGGAAACACCTTCAAGATCTGGTGGTCGGTGAGGGTCTCTTAAGTCTTACACCCAAAGCTCAAGCAATGAAAGAAAAAATAGATAAATAGGTCCTCCTCAAAACCAAACACACTTGCACCTCAAAGGACTTTGTCAAAAGGGTGAAAAGACAGCTGACTCAATGGGAAAAAATATTTGAAAATCACATATCTGAAAGGGTTTAATATCCAAGGTACATAAAGAAATGCTACAACTCAACAATAAAAAAACAAATGACCCGATTAAAAATGGGCAAAAGACTTGAATAGACATTTGTCCAAAGAAGAAATACAAATGGTGGAAAAAACCACATGAAAAAATGTTCAATATCACTAGTAATTGGGGAAATGCAAATCAAAACTACAATCATTTCACACCTATTAGAATGGCCAGTATTAAAAAGACAAAACTACAAGTCTTGGCAAGGATGTGGATTTACTGTTGGTAGGAATGTAGAATGGTACAGCCCCTGCAAAGTACTGCTTGGTAGTTTCTAAGGAAGTTGAATACAGATTTGCCATGTGACCCAGCAATACAATTACTAGGTATATATGCAGAAGAATGGAGAGCAGAGACATGAATATAGGTCACTGGAAAATAGAATGAGGTTAGAGAATGGAAAGCTGAGGTGTAATCTGTGCAGAATTGGTAAAAAGGTTGTTTGCAAATCTTTGGAAATGAATAGAAATGGTGAAAGCACATCATAGTCTTTGTAAATAGCATTGCTGATATATGAATATGATAGTGATTGAAAGGGAAAATCTAAGACCATGTGTATTACTAGAAAGAAAGCTAAAAAAATAACATGGGACTGTGTAGTATAGTGAAACCTCATGTGAACATGAGCATTGGTAACATTGCATATATAAAACTGTTTTTCTTTGAAACAGAACAAATGTATGTTAATGTTACAAGCTGTTAATATCAGGCAAAAATACAACCAAAAAAACTATGGACAGTAGTTGTTTAGTTTGTTACAAGGCTGCTGATGCAACGTACCAGAAATGGTTTGGCTTTTATAAAGGGGATTTATTTGGGCTAAAAGCTTAAAATTCCAAGGTCATGCAAGTCCAGATTAAAGTATCAGCAGAGATGCTTTCTCACCAAAGTCAGCTGCCATGTGGTGAAGCAAGATGGCTGCCAATCTCGTCCCTCTCCTCCAGAATCTCTGGTCTCCCAGAGCTCAGCTGAGGGCAACGAGGCATAGGGTTGTCTCTTTCTAGGCCTCCTCTATCAGTCTCGGCTTCTCTGCTTTCTTCCCGAGTTTAAAAGCAATTTATCAGCCACATGGCTCATCTCTCCCTGGGCCTCAGCATTTTGAGTCTCTCAGGGGCTTCAGTGAAAGAAACTAGACAAAAGATACCACATACTGTTGGACTCCATCTATAAAAATATAAGTTCAAGTCAATTAGAGAGAGGGAAACGGAACGGCAGCTATGTACAGCAGGGAAAGGATAGAGAGAATAAGATGTGATTATTAAGGGGTAGAGGTTTTTGTGTTTTTTGTTTATTGTTTTTTGTTTATTGAAGTGATGAATGCACAACTCTGTGATTTTACCAAATATCATTGATTGCACACTTTGGATGGATTGTATGCTTTATGAATATGTATCAAGAAAATTGATTTTTAAAAATAAAAAAGAAGTTTGCAAGGGCTAAGGGCAGGAGGAATATCAATGAACAGGAAAAGTCTCTATAAAATTCCAGTGACCTGTCATGATACTACCTAATCAGGGTGCACTAGGCTAGGTCCTGGAATTATAAAGGTGAATGGAGATGATGGTCCTTTAATTACAGGTCATCAACACAAAAAGACTATGCTAAAACCCCATGACTAACTACACATCACATGCATGATCTCATTTTGTCTTCAAATAACCCTATAAGGTAGATACTGTTTTCTCCATAGTTCAGATGAGGACTAAAGAGTGTAAGTGGCCAAGACAGGGTTTAAATTCAAGCCTGACCACAGAGCCTGATCATCTAAAGACTATGCAACCACAAAATGTGTAGTTGCTCATTCACTCATCCAGTGAGTAGTTAGATACTGACTCTGGGCCAGGCCTGATGCTGGAGACTCTGATAATAGTTCAGCTCATAAAAACAGGAAGTCAGAGAAATAAAGGCAAGACAAGTGACTAGAGGCACGTGTGAGAACTTGATATGAATACAGGTACAGATCAATGCCCCACATGTACCCAAGGGATTCAACAGAAACAAATATGTTCACGGAGTGCCTCTAACATCCAGACACTCTTCTTGGAGTTGAAGAAACAGAGATGAAAACCCAGCTCCTGTCAGCATGAAAATGCAAGCGTCTTTGTGTGAGGGGAGGGGAAAGCAATTTCTGAGCTAATATCACATGATAAGCTTTATTACAGCGGAATACATACATTTTGTTCAGAGGGCATCAGAAAGAGGAAGTGGGAGGTCAGAAACAATTCAAAGATGAAATAACCAAGCCTTGAAGAATGAATAAGATTTTAAAATGAGTTTTTTAGTCCAATCTGCTCCAGGTATCCTACTTGAATTTCTAGTCACAACCCTGTACTTTAGGGGTTTCTTAAGGCTGTGAATCTCTGAATACAATTTAGTAAATGTAAGGGTGAATATTGCTAGATAAATCTTTTCAAAACTGGGGATTCTTATATATATCTTTCCCATATTGCTCTAGTCTTTATATAAAGTACTTGTTATACATGGCCTCGTTCCATGACGCTTCAAGGCATGTGAGTGTGCATGTATTATGGCCCTAAAATCTTGGGTTTTACCTTTTCTGTCTGTGGTTAAATACTGACAATTAAGATTGCTAAATATAAAGTTGAAAAAAATAATACATAAATTGTTTGCTAAAATAATGCTGTATTTGATGGACAAATGCTTTTTTTTTTTTTGCTTTTGACTAAGAAGCTATTCAAATTAGTAAAATCTTAGTCTCTGATATTTTTCCCTGTTCTAAACTTTTATAATGATGTCAAGGATTGGTAGGTTGATTTTATTAACTTCAGAAAATATATTGCTCTACTTGCTCATGAAACTATGGTGATTCTTTTAAAATATTTCTTATAGTCTTATTTAACATTTTTTATGCTTGACAATAAAACATTCCTCAGATATTTGACCTGTCCCATCTCAAGTCCTATTCTTATGCTAGGACATGTCACTCAATGTCCCTCCATGTGGGACTCCAGGGTATCTGATGAATATATGATTCTACAGGCAGACGAGCTGGAAAAGGTACAAAGATGAGGTGAGCTTGTAGAACACCTTAGTATTATCAGAAAAATGTTGTCGCCAAGGTCAACAAGACTGATGTGAAGATATAGGACAGGTTACCATTGAAGGTTACCACTTTAGCAGCCATGAGGGCCAGTCTGGAAAGTGTCCCCATCTCACCTAGCAATAGAATTTCTGGCCCAGACAAAATGCCCAGTAAATGGGACATAGGTGCTGGCTATATTTTTTCCCAACCCAACAAAGGAGATGGAGATCTTTGGTCCAGGTCCAGAGGGTTCATTAGGATCACACAAAGGTAAAAACTTCTCTAGGGCCACAGAGTTACTAAAGGCAGAAATGTGTGGCCCTGGCTGTAATGCATATAGAATAGCATGTAAACGGTTTGGCAGATCCTGTCATTGCTATTGGAAGTACTCAAATTCATAACCTCCTGAAGTAGTTCCAACTTGTTTTATTTACAAGATAGAGCAATACTATTGTTGCTCAGGGACTGGAAAAGTCCCCTGATAAGGTGTGAAGAAGCCGTTTAGAATCCTCTGGAGCCATGTGATTTTGGACAATGATGGATGGCAATTGTTGCCACTCTCTCATCTTAGTGCCTGAGAAAAGGGTCACAGGAGTGGAACCAAGAATGTTATAAAGAAAAAGATCACACATTTCTCCCTTGAATTGCATAAGCTTAATTGTGGAGATCTGTATTCGTTTTCTATTGCTACATAACAAATTATCACAAATTTAGTAGCTTAAAACAACTCATATATACCTCATAGTTCTCTAGGTCAAAAGCCTGGCAACAATGGGACAGATTTCTCTACTCAAGGTCTCACCAGACTAACACCAAAATATAGGCCAGGTCTGCAGTTCTCATCTGCAGCTCCAGGTCCCCTTCTAAGCTCACAGATTGGTTGTTGGCAGAATTCATTTCATTCTCATGATTTCCACAGGACCTCCTCCAGCTTCAAGCCCTCCTCCATCTTCAAGCCGGCAATGGCATGTTGAGTCCTTGGGCTTTGAATTACTCTAGTTTTCTCTTCTATCTTTCTCTTCTGCTGTTAAAGGACTTAGTTAATTACAGTGGGCCCACCCAGATAATCCAGGATAATCTTCCTATTTTAAAGTCAACTGATTAGTGCCTCTATTTATATCTGCAAGATCCTTTCACAGCAGTACCTAGAATGGTATTTGATTGAATAATCAGGGTACAGGAATCTTGGGGGATATCTTTATAGTTCTACCTACCACAAGAGCTACATGTAGCTAAGTAAAATTCAAAATTGTTAGTTTAAGCAACTGTGGAGAGAAGCAAAACATATTATTTAAAAAGAATTTTTAAAAACTGCTAACCATCTGAATTTTTTGCCTTGATTCTGGTTCTAAAATACAAACTTCAGGGGAGTGGGTGTAGCTCAATGGTTGTATGCCTGCTTCACATATACAAGGCCCCAGGTTCAATCTCCAGTACCTCAAAACACACACACACACACACACACACACACACACACACACAAAACTTGAGTAATGAAATGAAGATGAGTTGTGAAGAAATGTTAGGTCTGGGAACTCTTAACTCTGGAAGTAGTGGTCATATTGGAACAGGTAATTTAATTTCTCTGATACCAAGTTCCCCTCTGACCCACGCCTCCATCAGATAATGTTTCATAGAGTTCTTAGAGAATTAAATGAGATAATTTCCGATAAGTGCTTTGTAAATTGTGAGGCCTAGAAAGTTTAAGCCTACTTCATAAAGAACCAGAATTGCCAACCACTCCTTCCTTAAAATAATCACCCTGAGGGTAAATGAATTCCCACAACTAAGAAATCTCAACTCTAGAAACCGGTTCTGCATTCATGCTAGGTGACATTCCTGTGCACGCATGTGTGTGGGTGTATGTGTGTGTGTGTGTTTGGAGGACAGGTGACATGTTAAAATTGTTTTGTGCAAATTCGATAGGCGACGTAATAAGGCTAAGGTACATTCTGATGAAAGGAATTTAACACCAAAACTTTTTAAGAGTCTAGAAGATTCTGCTAGAACCAGGAAACTCTAGCAAAGGAAAGAACATAGCATTTTCCAAACTCAAGAAAACCTTCTGGTGTCACGCTTTGCCAAGAAAACCTTTCAGGCCTTTCTGAGTAGTTTTGGCCAGCTTCATTTGATAATAACCAAACATAAGTTATCATACAAATAAGTGTCCATGCACCTCCTACATTCCCATTAATTTTCTGGTCACCTACCTTTTGGGACATTATAACTAACGTTTATTTCTATGCCAAATGATTGCATCTGAATTCTTTTATTTATGTACTTAACATGCACTTATATAACATTCACAATGTGCCAGGCACTGTTCTAAGTTCTTGGGTAATATTATCTCATAATGATAATTTATCTTCATAACTCTATGAAGTTGAAACTATTATCCCTATTTATAGAAAAATATAACTGCAGTAATTTGTTTCAAAATCTTTTTCTTCTTTAAAAAGGGCATTTTTTCCCAAATAGTTTGCTCTCTTCATTCCATCATTTCTACAAACGAAATCATTTGAAATGCAGTTTCTAAAGGCTTTATCATAGTAAAGATGACAAAAATAGGCTATTTCAGTACATTCTTTGAAATGAAGGGGTTAGGCCCCTCCCCCTCAATGTACACTGTGATTTTGCAAATAGTGTCAGTTTTAATGAAGGGAAGTCCCTTCCCACAAAACAAGAGACACCAAGTTGTCTCTTTTTGATACATTGTTTTAGTTTCTGAGGCTACTTAAATACCCTGAAATGGTTCAGCTCGAACAACTGGAATTTATTCGCTTACAAAGTTTGAGCTGAGAAAATATCCAAATCGAGGCATCATCAAGGCGGTGCTTTCTTCCCGAAGACCGACTGCCGGCGATCCTTGGCTCCTCTGCCACTTGGTAAGGCACAGGGCGGTGTCTGCGGACCTTTCCCTTCTCTTACAGGTTTCGTTGATTTCAGCTTCTTGCTTCTGTGGCTTTCTCCTTCTTTCTCTCTGTATTCATTCTGTTTATAAAGGACTCCAGTAAGAGAATTGACTCATCCTCAGTGAAGTGGGTCACACCTTAACTGAAGGAGCCTCATCAAAAGATGGTGCTTACAATGGGTTCACACCCACAGAAATGGATTAGATTTAAGAGCATGTTTTCTGGGGTAGATACCACTTCAAATCATCACATATACTATGTCCTTTGAGCAGTGTAGTTGTTTCCTTTATTTTAAAGTGCATACACTTCAGAATGCTTTCATTTTATTCTTATTAATTTCTAAAAACATGATGAAAATCTTCCATTCCTTACTTAAAGCAGGAAAGGCGTGCTCTTGATAAATTTTCTCACATTTTCTTTCTCCAGCAACACTTTCTAAAATCTCTGCCACCACCATTTATTGTCTTATTTCAAGGTTAGGTTAATAAACTACAAAAAAAAAAAATAGTCCAAAGTAGTAGATTACTTTGCCTTACTCTCACATTGTAATTAACCCACATGTGATGCTGTCTAGTCAACTATGCCTGAATTTATCCTGAAAGCACATGGCTGCAAGTGACAGAGGCAGCAAATGGTCAGGAACAGGACTAATAGTCCTCACTTGAGCAGAAAGGTAATTCTTAGAAAAGTTCCTGTAAAAATTTGCATTTCATTTTGCATTTTTATATTTCAAATTCCAGATTTGTAGCAGATGCTTAAAATTCATATAAAATCATAATCAACTTTAAGCAGCAGATAAAATCATATTGTAGGCAAGGGCAGGACATTTGAGACTAGGTCTCTTTCTTTGAGACATTACTCTGCCATGGTATTAAATTCAGATAAGCATTTCTTTAAGAGTTCAGAGAAAGAACATTCACGGAGAATTACGCTGTCAAAAAATACAGACATTTTATGCATTTGCCTCTCCCCCTAATGTATTTGAGGTTGTTCTCGTGATAACATTTAATAGACAGCCAGCCACCACCATGGTCTTCAGGCAATTGGTCCTAAATGCTGTGGCCTCCAGCCCAGCCTCCGTGTCCTGTGTGCCAAAGGCCCAGATAAAGATATCCCTTAATGCTCGATTTGAAAATTCACTCATTGGGCTCATTACAACCCAGGGTCCCGGCTTTCTGATAATGTATCCAAAGTGTTTTGCAAACTTAAGTCGACATCTGAGGAGATATTACTACAGATATAATAATAACAGCTAATATTTATTTCATGCTTACTGTGTTCCAGGCACACTACTAAAAAAGCTAGTATATGAAAAAGCCAGGACTGGAACCCAAGCAGTCTAGTTCAAGAACCTATATTCTTAACCACACAATTCTGAATCAAAAGAGAATACCTATCAATCACCTTTATCTCTTACATATAGTGAGGCCTCTTCCCCTCTAAAATGTACACCCAAACCTCTTGAGTACTTTCTATAACAGTCTCTAATAAACAACTCATTCTTGAACATGTATGTGTTAGTTGTCTATAGATGCTTAACAAATTACCTCAACATTTACCAGCCTAAAACAACAAACATTTGTCACCCAGTTTCTGAGGTTCAGGAATTCAGATGGAGCTTTGCTGGGTGATTCTGCTGTCAAGAAGTCATCTGGTGGCTTTGAGTGGGGTGGAGGATCTGCTTCCGAGATGGCTAGATCACATAGCTGTTAGTGGCATGCCTCAGTTCCTTGCCACACATAGGCTACTTGAGTGTCTTCTTGACCTGGCAGCTGGCTTCGCCCAGAACAAGTGATCCAAAAGAGAAAAGAAAGCAATTCTGGCTCTGGATCATCTTTTTTGCCTGCTACCTTGAGTCCATTACAATCTACCCGTGAATACTAAGCTAATCAGAGCTGGACACTCACCCAGCCTGTCCCAGAACACTGTTCATATTGGAAGGATCCCAGTCAGAAGAAACACAAAAACTGTCATTCACCTAAGCCCTGCCCTGCAGCCATTCCCTGTCCAAATTGACAAATGTGTTTCACAACTCCCTGCTTCTCCCTACCAATCCTCCTACCTAGATCACAGGATCTTCCTGCTACAATATCTTGAAAGATATGAAACAAGACAGAGGGGAAGGAAAATGAGAAGTAGAATGAGAATGAGGAGAAAAGAAAAAGTAAACATGGGTTTTACATGTTAAAATTATTTTAGGATCCCTATTAGATGTTAGTTTTTATTTTATTAAGTTAACCTTTATGAATGGTTGCCATGTACCAGTTACTTGTCTAAACACTTAGCTCAAAATATTGCCTCATTTATTTTTTGTAACAGCCCCATACAGTAAGACTATTATAACCCCCATTATTTTACAGATAAAGAAGTGGAGGCAGAGGACATTATCT
>PVKH010017330.1:0-15438 GCA_004027955.1 Chaetophractus vellerosus | reverse complement strand
GTGGCCCAGTTAATGCCCTTATCATAACTTAATCATGCCCAGATGAACAGATTAGTTTACAAGAATAATCCAATTTATATTTTTGGAATTCATAATTAAATAAAACTCTGAAACCATTACAGGTACCTTGAGGAGTATCTCAGGTTTTCTCTAAGTCTAAGGATTTAGTTGTTGAGAAGACATTCCCCATAACACCTCATTTGTCTGCACTGGCATCTTTGCAGCTCAGGAATTTGGTGTTGTGTGCTTTGCCTGCTTTGGAACAACTTGGCTTTCTAGGGGTATGTGTGTGGTATGTAAGAGACTACTTCAGCCTGGAATTTGAATAAGCATTGACTGATGAATGTAAGAAGTCAATGCATAGGCCTTTTGACTAAGATCAAGTGTAGAAGTCAATGGAGGCATTATTCTTTTTTTTCTTTTTTTCTCTTCCTTTTTTTTTTTAGGAGGTCCTGGGGAATGAATTCAGGACCTTGTACGTGTGAAGCAGGCACTCAACCACTGAGCTACATCTGCTCGGAGGCTTTATTTACTTTTTTTTTTTTTAAGATTCATTTTTTATTTATTACATATCCCCCCCTTTCTACTTGTTCTTGCTGTGTTCATTTTTGCGTTCTTCTGTCTGCTTGTCTTCCCCTGCTGCAGCGACCCTCCGAGCTTGCCCTACCTGCGGTGGCTTGCCTTCTCAAGGCGGTCTGCCCGCTCGGGGAGGCCCCAGGAACCGAACCCGGGGCCTCCTATGTGGTAAACCAGTGCCCTAGCAATTGGGCTACAGCCGGCCCTCCTTTGTTTACTCTTAAAGGAAAAGGTCAGTGTTTTTATTTTCTTCCTTCTGCCATGTAGCTTTTCTGAAAATAGTCTTTGGGTTTTTGTTACTAGATAATCTTTTTCTCCCCACCATCTTTTTATGTGCAAACTTAGCCTTTGTTGCAAGCATTTTATGGCAAAGTTGCACAATTTTCTTCGGAGAATAAAAGATGGGTAGGTATGTATCTCTCATCTCTCTTCCTTTTCCAACTTTAATCACTATCTTATTCATAGATCTGATTTGGAAAAAGTAGAGGAGAAAGACCTCTCCATCAATAATTATAAATGGGTTTTAGAGACTTAATGATTCTGTCTTAATGAAGTACCAACTCACTTAATTCTATAATTTTATCATCTAAGAACTTGCAGAGCTCTCCAACTATCAATTATTCCTATTAGATAGCCAGAGCTGGAAAGATGTGGTATTACTTTCAGGTTAGATTCACAATTATACAGCGATGGTGAGATGTGACAAATACATTACCAGTTGTCTTGTAAAATTTAAAGGAATCAGTTGCTCAATACACATGCTTTTATTTCCCTATAAATACTGTGGTCAGTACACTTAAATTTTTTTTTACATTAGCTTACCAATAGTTATTATCTTTTATTTGTTGAATTTATTCATGGTTCTGAGAAAAATAGCCTTACTGATTAACTTTAAAGAGTGATTCATTGTTGATGACATCCTTTTCAGTTTCCTTCTTGGTTGAAGAGTTTAGCTGATGAATTTTACTTAGTCAAGAAGCTACCTAGATCCATTTTGCTTGTTCAGGATCTGCCAGTCTGTCAAAATTTGTCTCAAATACTTCCCTCTTCATGAGAACTTCCTAGTAAGTTGGCCAAGATGATCTTGCTCTTCCCTTCTAGCCATCCATTAACACATTATCCATACCAATGGTTCCTAAGCCAACTAGATTCCATGGGATATTGCTAAGTGATTAGAGAGAAATTAATTTAACAAACTATATATTATATCCCTCTCTTGGATTTATTCATAAATCACATGAGTATACTAAAGGCTTTGAGGTCTACAGTAAAAGAAATCTGCTTATTTTATTTAGCCCATTGTACTTCATAAATACTTCCTAAATTACAAGTTGTAATTCAAATGTTACTTTTTACGTGAAGCCATTCATGACTCCCACAGGCAGAATTCAATGTGTCCACTGCTGAATTCTCATAGCTCAGAGTTGCATTGTAAAGGGCTATGAAAATGTTAGTTGCTGTTAAAATTATGGTGTCACCTTTCAGGTGCAAGCAACAAAAAAACTCATCTCAAACTGGCTTAAATAATTAAGGGAATTTACTAGCTCATCAATTGAAAACTTAGGCAAAGCTTGGTCCTCAGTATTGAGACTCAATGATGTCACCAAAGACCTGGTTTCTTTCTATTTCTCCTTCTAAAAGATTTGCTTTTCCTAAGGGTTGTACTTTCATGATCTCAAGATGGTGGCAGCAGCTTCTAGGAGGGCTACATGTGTTTCCTTTGCCTCCAGGAGGAAGCTACTTCAGGGAAGCTACTTCAGATAACCAAGGAAGCATGTTTCCCAGAAGCTGTAGCAAAGGTCTTTTCATATCTCGTTGGCCTGAAATAGGTTACTTGCCTATCATTGAACTAGTCAATTTCCATAGAGATGGGGTGTGTTGATTGGCCGAAGCCAGATAGGGTCCACCCCTGAATATGGAAGATGAAATCAGCGTCCTTAAAAATTTCTTTATGTGGTTTTACATAAGAGAATATGGGTACTGCTCCTAAAAGGCAGGAGGAATAGATTCTGGGCAGCCAAAAACAACAAAGATGTATAATGGGATGGATGCTTACCACATTCCTTTACTACTATATTAATAAATATACATTATTCACACAAAAACTTATACACAAATTTTCATAGCATCAATATTCAAATATACAAAAAATGGAAAAAACCCAAGTATCATCAACTGATGATGGATAAACAAAATGTGGTATATTCATGCAATGAAATATTATTCAGGAATAAAAAGGAATGAAGTACACGTGCTACAACATGGATGAACCTTGAAAACATTATGCTAAGTGGAAGAAACCAGTCAAAAAAGACTACACATTGTATGATTCCATTTATATGAAATGTCCAGAATACACAAATCTATAGAAACAGAAAGTAGATTAATGGTTACCAGAGGCTGGAGGGAGGGAGGAATGAGGAGTGACTGCTAATGAGTCCAGGTTTCTTTTCTGGGATGATGAAAATGTTCTGGGATTAGATAGTGGTGATGTTTGTACAACCTTGAATGTACTAAAAACCACTGAATTTTATACTTTAAAATAGTGAATTTTTTAGTATGTGAATTATATCTCAATTAAATACATATACATACCTTAAAGTTAGATATTATCTTATTTTCACCCTTATATTTTCAAGCCTCCCCTCCAGTTCCCAACACATAGTGGGTTCTCAAAAATATTTTAATAAATGAATGGAAAATTAAACTGAAATATTTGATTATATTTTTATCATTAGGATTCAGAAAGACAGTTTTCTAGTTCTCTCCTTAAATTAACAATGCATTAGAATACAGACCAGCATCTTTGCCACTAGACATCTAAATTATATTGAAAAGTTTTTCACTTTGGTTTATTTTGTGATTTGTCACTTGAATAGATACTATTTGGTCATATATCATTACAGAATTGAGCTGGTAGGTGCATTTTTCCCCCTCATTTCCATAGTATTTATTTTACTTACTTGTAAAAATTGCTTTCACTTGGTTTTCAACTTTGAGAGCAAAGAGTTTAAATAGGGCTCTGAATTTTTTTTTCTGATTATTGCTTATAATATTTACATTATTTTAAAAAACTATCATCTTGATAGTGGTGAAAGTTACACAACATGATTAAAATACTAATATCACAGAACTGTACACTTAAAATGGTTAAAATAACTTTTATGTTATGTATATTTTACCACAATAAAAAAAACAAAAACAAACAAACAAAAACTATTACCTTGTGTTTGTGTTTCCTCCCCAGAGGGTTTAAATCATATTATCATCGTTCTAGTTAATGTTCTCTGTGCTTAGCTCCATAAAAGGCAGGATGTGGAGGAACCTGTATGTGCAGGTGGAATTACTGGTGATGCAAATGAGCATGAGTCTGAAGAAGGGGAAGACTAAATATAAATTTATCTGCTAAGTTCTTTTTGGCTTTATGTAAACTTGCCACTCTTCCTTCTTCTTGTCACTCCAGTTTATAGATAAGGTATAGAGCCTTCTTAGCTCTATAAATCAGACCCATTAGATACTTTTCATAGCCTTTCAGTCTTGAGAGTTGGGCAGAGGCTATAAGGCAGCAGATCCTAATGGTTTTGGTTTGTTCTTGGATTACCAAGAAATTCTCTGAAACAACTGTCCTTCCTACCCATGAATGCTGGCTTCAAGAATTAATAGGCCCAGTGTGACCAGTAGCTCTTTTTTTGTTTTTCAAATAGTAGAATTCCTCTTTTATTCTTTTTTCCAAATTTTTTATTTTGACAAATTTTAAGTACATAAAAATTGAAAGAATAGTTCAACAACCACCTCATATACACTTCAACTAAATTAATAAATAGTTAATATTTTGCTTTATTTACTGTATATGTGTGTATGTCTATATACATATTTTTTACTTTATTTTGTTCAGTTAATAATTGAAAATATAAACAATTAAAAACTAAAAAGTAAACAGATGAATAAATATTGTATATATATATTTTAATATTTATTAATATGTTATATATATTTTATGATCCTTTTGAAAGTAAGTTATATGATGCAGACATCATGGCACTTTCCAATCCCTGAGAAAAAACATCCTCTTACTGTCTTAGTTTCCTGTGGCTGCTGTAGCAAATTACCACAAACTTGGTGGCTTTCAATAAACCAGAAATTTATTTTCTCACAGTTCTGGAGACCAAAATCAAGGTGACATTAGGGCTGTACTCCCTCTGAAGGTTCTAGGTGAGCCTTCTTTGCCTTTTCCAGTTTCTGGTGGTGGTCAGCATTCTTTGATTTATGGCCATGTCATTCCAATCTCTGCCTCCATGGTCACATTGCCTCCTCCTGTCTCCTCCGTGTGTCTCATAAGTACACGAAATTGAATTGAGGGCCCACCTGGATAATCCAGTATTTATCCGTGGAACAAAGGGGTGCTGATGCAAAGTACCAGAAATCAGTTGGTTTTTATAAAAGGTATTTATTTGGGGTAGAAGCTTACAGTCACAAGGCCATAAAGAGTAAATTACTTCCCTCGCCAAAATCTATTGCCACGTCTTGGAGCAAGATGGCTACCATTCTCTGCAAGGCTTCATTCAGCCTTCCTCTTCAGGCTCAGTGGTCCCAGCTTTTTCTGGTCTCAGCTGTAGGCTGGTATAATGCTTATCTCTCCCCCCAGGGCTCATTTCTTCCTGGGCTCAGCTGCTCTTTTCTCTCCACAAGGTCAGCTGTAGACTATCAGGCTCTTTCTCTTCCTGGGGCCTTTACCAAATCTATGGTGCTGTCTCTATTCTTCCGTGTTCTTCTGTGTATTTACTTCCCGGGGCTCCAGCATCAAAACTCCAACTCTCTCCTCTGCTGTGTCATTTTCTCCGTGAGTCCCTGCCCACCAAGGGGGTGGGGACTCAGCATCCTGATGTGGCTGAATTAAAGCCTTGATCATAATTTAACCAAGTAAAAGTGAAATCTCTGAATCTAACACAATGGAATATGTCCAGAGGAACAGACCAGTTTACAAACATAATACAATATCTATTTTTGGAATTCATAAACAATACCAAACTGCTACAAGTGTGATCGCCATATCCTTAACTTAATTACAACTGCAACAACACTTTATCCAAATAATTTAACATTCACAGGTTATGGAAATTTGGATGTGGTCATATCATTTTTAGGGGCTACCGTTCAGCCCAATACACCTACATAACAGTAATACAATTGTCACATGCAAGAAATTTACATAGTTACAATTTCATTACTTAATATATGATCCAGTTCAAAATTTCCCAATTGTCCTCATAATTTACTTTGTAGCTTTATTGTTTTTATTTGTTCAGGATTGCATTTTACTCTTCAAATTTCTTCAGTTTCCAGGGGTCCATTGAAAGATTTCAAGGATTTCAAGATTTCTGTGAGCTTGAATTGAAAAAAAAAAAAAAAGCGTATTATCTTTATTTTCTCTGACCTCTAACTGAAATCTAGCATTTCCTTCACTTTTGAATGTATGCAGTGAATAAATTATGGTAGTATTCATTTTACCTGAATGGCAAAGGGGTCCGTGGAAAAAAAAGGTTAAGAACCCCTATTCTAGAACAATTCCCCTGCCTTTTGTTTGTTTGTTTTTCATGACATTGCTAGTGTTAGAGAGGTAAGGCCTCAATCTGGATTGATCTGATTATTTCTTTATGATTGGATTCAAGTTAAAATTTGAGGGCAAAAATAGTACTCAGGTGGTCAATTGTTCTTTAAGAAACAATGTTCTTAGAGGGTGATCAACTACCTGTTCCATCCCTAATATCCCTTTTAACTCTTCCCTGCTAGCTATTTGTTTGTCCACCAAGTGTTTGCCAAAGAGATCTTATTTATTTACTTTTTATCCATTTTTCCACACACCCCCCACCCCCCACCAAAGAGATCTTTAAACATACATTGGTTGGGGAAGATGGCAGAGTAGGAAGTTCCAGGAATCAGTCCCTCCACCAAAATAACTATTAAACTGGTAGGAACTGTCTGAATCAGCTATTTTGAAACTGGAGTCTAATGGAAAACTATGTAGGATCCAGGGAAGAGCTGGAAGAAAAGACTGGTAAATTATGGTAAATATTGAATTTCACGCTCAATGCAGTGGTTACCATCCCCCATTCCCCAGCTGCATGGTAGGCAATAGTGGGGCCTGCAGCCTGGGCCCTTGCTATAGCATGTTGGTGCAAAGGTGAGCAATAAAGACCTAGTCTTCCAAAATCTGGGTTGTGGGGGGGTCTGATTGCCAATCACTGCTTATGATCAGCTACTTCAGATTACTGGGGGGACTGTCTCAGAGAGCAGCCATTGTTCAAACCCTGTCAGGGAAGAGACAGAGAAGCCTTAAAGAGGTAGTACCTATTTTTCTTTCTCTTTTCATTCCCTAGTTGGGAACAAAAATAGTTTTAAAAAGTCACAAATTGGGGCCGGCTCGATAGCCCAGTGGATAGGGCGCCAGCATACCACATGGGAGGCCCTGGGTTCGATTCCCGGGGACCTCTCCTAGCGGGCAGACCGCCTTGAGAATGGCAAGCCGCCATGGGCGGGCCGGAGCCGCCGTGGGCAGGGCAAGAAGCTGCCACGGGCAGGGCAAGAGCCGCCACGGGCAGGGCAGGTTGCCCGCGGATGGAGCGCAGCCAGCCACCTGCGAACTGAATCAAGCGCCGGCCGTGAACGGACGCAGAGACCGCCCACAAGCGGGGAAAGCCGCGCCTGCGCAGTGACCACTCTCGGCGCGTCGCCGCAGTGGGGGGAAGGGGGGATATGTAATAAAATAAATAAATCTTAAAAAAAAAAAAAAAGTCACAAATTGGTGGCTCCAGCCCTCAACAACAACAGCAAGAACAACAATAATAAACTAACAATCCCAGAGGAGTAGGAGAACTAGGTTTCCAGATTAATAACAACATAATACACAGAATGCCTAGTTCTCAACAAAAAATTACAAAACACACAAAGAAAAAGGAAAGTATTGGCCATTCACAGGAAAAAAGAACTTTCCAGAAACTATCCCTGAGAAAGCTCATATATTGGAACTGTTAGTCAAAAACTTTATATCAACTGCCTTAAATGTGTTAAATGAGCTAAAGGAACCCATGTACAAAGAACTAAAGTAAATTAGGAAACTGTTGCCTGAAAAAAATAAAGAGATGAAAATTATTAAAAGGGATTAAACAGAAATTTTGGAGCTGTAGAAGTACAGTAATTTAAATGAAAAACTCAGGTGGATTCAATAGCAGATTTGAACAGGCAGAAGAAGGGATCAGTGAACTTGAAGATAAGACGATAAAAATTATGCAGTGTGAGAAAAAGAAAGAAAAAATAATGAAGAAAAACAGAGCCTGAGAGACCTAGGGGATTCAATCAAGCATATTAGCATACATCATTGGAGTCCCAGAAGGACAAAAGAGAGAAAAAGCAGAAAAAGTATTTGAAGACGTAATGGCTGAAAACTTTCCAA
Organism: Chaetophractus vellerosus; assembly: GCA_004027955.1. Lineage (NCBI taxonomy): Eukaryota > Metazoa > Chordata > Mammalia > Cingulata > Chlamyphoridae > Chaetophractus > Chaetophractus vellerosus. The sequence goes on along the minus strand of PVKH010017330.1, from coordinate 7,412 downwards.
ATCTAAAGAAAGATATGAATATACACATTCAGGAAGCTCAATGAACTCCAAGGAGGCTACTCTAAGAGAATGAGGAGAGCAGATATGGCTCAAGTGGTTGAATGCCCTAAGTCCTTGGTGTGGTACCCTGAGCTCCTAAAAACACACAAAAAAATAACAAACAATAAGCAAAGCAAACAAACCTATTCAAGGGAGCCAGTGTGGCTCAGTGGTTGAGTGCTGACTTCCCACATATGAGGTTCTGAGTTCAATCCCCGGTCTAGTATCTCAAAAAAAAAAAAAAAAAAAAAAGAGAGAGAGAGAGAGAGATTTAAGCCAAGACACATTATAATTAAATTGTCAAAATCCAAAGACAAAAAGAGGATTTTGAAAGTGGCAAGAGAGAAGCAACTTGACACATACAAGGGATCCCAAATAAGATTAATAGTGGATTTCTCATCAGAAACTATAGAGGCCAGAAGAGAGCAGGATGTCATATTTAAAGTCCTTAAAGAAAAAAACTGTCAACCAGGAATTCTATATTTGGCAAAATTATCTTTCAAAAAAGAAGGAGAGGGAAGCAGATGTGGCTCAAGTGATTGGGTTCCCGTCTACCATATGGGAGATCCCGGATTCATTTTCCAGGGCCTCCTGGTGAAAGCGAGCTGGCCCATGCAGAGAGCTGGCCTGCGCAGAGAGCTGGCACAACAAAAAGAGACAAAGAGGAGAGACAATGAGAGCCACAACAAAACCGGGGAGCTGAGATGGCTCAAGCGACTGAGTGTCTCTCTCCCACATTGGAGATCCCAGGATCGGTTCCTGGTGCCTCCTAAAGACGAGAAGAGAAGACAAGCAGACACAGAAAGCACACAGCAAATGGACACAGAGAGCAAGACAGTGAGCACAGAAACAACAAGGGGAGGGGGGGAAGAAATAAATAAATCTTTTTTTACAAAGGAGAAATTAAAACATTTACAAATAAAATAAGACATCACCTTCTGAAGACCTGTCCTACAAGAAATACTAAAGGGAATCCTTCAGGCTGAAAAGGACACTAGACAATAACTCAAAGCCATAAGAAGAATTAAAAAACATTGGTAAAGTAACTACATCGGTTACTTAAAATCCTATATTATTCCACCTTTGGTTTGTAACTGTCTTTCCTCCCCATATGATTTAAAAGGAAAATGAGTAAAATAACATTTAAAATTCATTTTAGGGCCCGGCTAGATAGCTCAGTGGATAAAGAGCGCGCTGGGGTACCACATGGGAGGCCCCGGGTTCGGTTCCCGGGGACCTCTCCGAGCGGGCAGACGGCCTTGAGAAAGGCAAGCCGCCGTGGGCGGGGCAGAGCCGCCGTGGGCAAGGCAAAAAGCCGCCACGGGCAGGGCGGAGCCCCCACAGGCATGGCAAAGTCACCCGTGAAAAGCGGAGCTGCCACCTGCAAACCCTGGAAAGTGGGCAGCCCGCAAAAAACATGGAGGACTGCTGCCCGCAAAACATGGAGCGGAGCCGCCCGTGAAAACGGAATGGAACCACCCATGAACGGAGCGAGCCGCTGCCGCGGAGGGTCGACTTGGTGCGTCACCGCAAAGACAGGGGGAGACAAGTAGCAGACATAGAAAGACACAGAAGAAAGGACACACAGCAAGAGCAAGCAGAAGGGGGGGGGATATGTAATAAATAAATAAAAATAAATAAATCTTTTAAAAAATTCATTTTAATGGGAATAACTGTATAAAGATGTAATCTGAGACAATAACAATATAAAGGGAGAGGGACAGAAATATATATGAATAGAGAGTTTGTTTACTACTGAAACTAGGTTGGTACTAGTCAAACTAGGTTATTAGTTTAAGATGTTAATTACAAAGGTAAGTACTAAGAAAATAACTTAAAAATATATAGAGAAAATGAAAGAAGGGAATCAAAATGGTACACTACAAAAAAGCAACTAAATACCAAAAAAGAGGTAGTAATGGAGTAATTGAGGAACAAAAAACATACAAGACATACAGAAAACAAATGGCTGAATGGCAGAAGTAAATCCTTCCTTCTCAGTTATTACTTTAAATGTCAGTGGATTAAACTCTTCTATTAAAAGGCAGAGACTGGCAGATTGGATGAAAAAACATGATCCAGCTATATGCTGTCTACAAATGACTCACTTTAGGTACAAAGACACAAAGAAGTTGAAAGTAAAAAGGGTGATAAAAGATATTCTGTGCAAATAGTAATCAAAAGAAAGCCAGAAAATCTATATTACTGTCTGACAAAATAGAATTGAAGTCAAAGGAAATTGTACAAGATACGGAAGTATATTATATATTGATGAAAGATTCAATCCATCAAATGATATAAAAATTATAAACATATATGGACATCACTTCATGTATCATCAAATACATGAAGCTAATATAGAATTGAAAGGTGCAATAGATAGTTTTACAATAATAATTGTTACTTCAGTGTACCACTTTCATGATTGATAGAACATCTAAACAAAAGATCAATAGGAAATAGAGTACTTTAACAATGCTATTAACCAATTAGACCTAATGGACATATGAGCATACCTCATTTTATTGTGCTTTGCTTTATTGTGCTTTGTAGATATTGTGTTTTTGGTTTTGTTTTTTTTTTCTTTCACAAATTGTGGCAACCCTGTGTCAAGCAAGGATATCAGCATCATTTTTCCCAACAACATGTGCTTACTTCATGTCTCTCTATCACATTTTAATTAAGGTATGTGCATTGTTTTTTTGTTTGTTTGTTTTTCATACATCCCCCCCCCCACCTTTCTGCTTGCTCTTGCTGTGTGTCCATTCTTGTGTTCCTCTCTGTCTGCTTTGTCTCCCCCCCATTGCAGCGACGTGCCGAGACTGGTCACCACGCAGGCAGCTTTTGCCCCACTTGTGGGTGGCTTCTGCTTCCATTCACGGCCGGCTCTGCTTCAGTTCACGGGTAGCTGGCTGCGCTCCGTTCGCAGGCAACCTGCCCTGCCCGTGGCGGCTTTGCCCTGTCTGTGGCAGCTTTTAGCCCTGCCCACAGCGGCTTGGCCTTCACAAGGCGGTCTGCCTGCTAGGAGAGGTCCCCGGGAACCAAACCCGGGGCCTCCCATGTGGTATACCGGCACCCTATCCACTGGGCTATATGGCCAGCCCCTGCATTGTTTTTTTTAAGACATAGTGCTATTGCACACTTAATATACTACATTATGTGTAAGCATAACTTTTATATGTGCTGGGAAACCAAAAAATTTTGTGTTACTTTATTGCAAAGTTTGTATTATTGTGGTGGTCTAGAACCTAACCCACAATATCTCTAAGGGATAGCTATAATATAGAACACACCACCCAACAGTAGCAGAATACACATTCTTCTCAATTGCAAATGGAACATTTTCTAGGCTAGACCAATGTTATGCCACAAATCAAATCTTAATACATTTTAAAATATTAAAATTATACAAATTATCTTCTCGGACCACAATGGAATAAAGCTGGAAGTCAATAACAGAATGAAAACTGGAAAATTTACAAATATGTGAAAATTAAACAACACACTATTAAACAACCAATGTAATGGGTCAGAGAAGTCACAAGGGAAACTAGGTAATATATATATATAAATTTTAGGTACCAGGGGACAGGGATTGAACGTAGGACCTTGTATGTGGGATGCTAGCATTCAACCACTGAGCCATATCGGTTCCCCTGTATTGTTTTTTTCATTTGTTTTGCTTGCAGTTTGTTTTTTCATTTTTAGGAGGCACTGGGAACCAAACCCGGGACATCCCATGTGGGAAGCAGGCTCTCAACAGCTTGAGCCACATCCACTCCCAGGTAATATCTTAAGATGAGTGAAAACAAAAACACTACATACCAAAACTTGTGGGATAGAGCAAAGGCAGTGCTCAGAGGGTAATGTGTAGCTCCAAATGCCTACACTGAAAAAGAAAGCCCACATATCAATAACCTAATTTTATACCTAAAGAAACTAGAACAAAAAGAGTAAACAAAACCCAAAGTTAATAGAAGGAAGGGAGGAAATAATAAAGATTAGAGCAGAGATAAAGAAATACATAATAGAAAAACAATAGAGAGAATCAACAAAACCAAAAGTTGATTTTTTTTTAAAGATTTAAAAAATTGACACACCTTTAGCCAGTGTAACAAAGAAAAAAGAGAGAGGACACATCTAAAATAAGGAATGAAAGTATGGACCTTACAATTAAACTTACAGAAATAAAAAAGATTATGAGAGGGTACTATGAACAATTATATGCCAACAAATTAGAAAGCTTGTAAACGAACAAATTTCTTGAAACTTACAAATTTACCTAATCTGATGTAAGACGAAATAGAAAATCTCAACAGACCTATAACAATTAAAGAGATTCAATCTGCAATTTAAAGCCTCCCAAAAAAGAAAAGTCCAAGACCAGATGGCTTCACTGCTGAGTTCTACCAAACATTTAAAGATTTAACACCAAGCCTTCTCAAACTCTTCCAAAAATTAGAAGAGGAGGGAGTACTTCCTAACTAATTGAGGCCGGCATCACTCTAATACCAAAGCCAGATAAAGATAGAACAAGAAAATAAATTTATAGACAAATATCCCTTATAAATATAGATGCAAAAATCCTCAACAAAATATTGGCAAACCAAATCCAACAGTATATTAAAAGGATTATACACCATGAACAAGTGGCATTTATTCCAGGAATGTAAGCGTGGCTCAACATAAGAAAATCAATGTAATGCCCTGCATTAAAAGAATAAAGGAGAAAAAACACATGATCACCTTAACTGATGCAGAAGATACATATGTCAAAATCCCACATTCTGGGGAGCACGTGTAGCTCAGTGGTTGAGTGTTTGCTTCTCATGTATGAGGTCCCAGGTTCAATCCTGGTGCCTCCTAAAAGAAAGAAAAAATCCAACATTCTTTCATGATAAAAACCATAAAAAAAACTGGGAAGAGAAGAGGACTTTCTCAGCATGATAAAGGGCATTTATGAAAAAACCCACAGCAAATATCATACTCAGTGGTGAAAGACTGAACACTTTCCCCCTAAGATCAGGAACAAAACAAGGAAACCTACTGTCATTATTATTATGCAGCATTGTACTGGAAATTCTAGCCAGAGCAATCAGGCAATAGGAAGAAATAAAAAGCATCCAAATTGGAAATGAAGAAGTAAAATTATCCCTATTTACAGATAACATGATCCTATATATAGAAAACCTCAAAGAATCTACGAAAAGAAAAATAAAGCTACTAAAACTAAATGAATTCACCAGAGTTACAGGATACAAGATAAACTTGCAGAAGTTGGTTGGGTTTCTAGACACCAGTAATGAACAACCTGAAAAGGAAATCAAGAAAACAATTTTATTTACAATAGTTTCTAGAAGAATAAAATACATAGGAATAAATTTAATCAAGGAAGTGAAGGACTTGTGTATACTGAAAAATCACAAAACATTGCTAAAAAGAAATTTTTTTAGTTAGAACAGTAAAAATAATTTATTGGGAAATGGGGGAAAAGAACAGAGCTTGATGAGAAATGGATGAGAAGGATGGAAATACACATCCTTCATATGCTCCTCTAGGCAGAGAGAGAGAGAGAGAGAGAGAGAGAGAGAAATTTTAAAAGATTGAAATAAATGGAAAGACATCCTATTTCATGGAGTGGTAGACTTAATGTTGTTAAGATGTCAATACTACCTAAAGTGATCTACAAATTCAATACAATACCTATTGTATTAGTAAGCCAAAGGGGTGCTGATGCACAGTACCAGAAATCTCTTGGTTTTTTAATAAAGGGCATTTATTTGGGGTAAAAGCTTACAGTTACAAGGCCCTAAAGAGTCCAACTCAAGGTACCTACAAGAGGTTCTTCCTCACTCAAAGTCTGTTGGCACGTTTTGAAGCAAGATGGAGGGCAATGTCTGCGAGGGTTCAGTCTTCCTCTTTTCTCTTAAGGCTCAATGTCTCAGCTCCTTCCAGTGTCAGCCATAGGCTGGCATAGAGCTTGTCTCTCTTCTTCTGGGGCTCCTTTCTTTCCGGGCTTATCTGCTTTGTTCTTCACTAGGTCAACTGTAAACTCTCAGGCTCATCTCCCTTCCCTGGCTGCAGGATTCTCTTTGTATCTTTTCTGTGTATGTACTTTTCTGTTCTTGTCTGAGTGTCCATTTATATAGCCCACTAAGGGGGTGGGGACTCAACCCTGCACACCCCAATGATGTGTTAGAATCAAAGCCCTAATCTTGATTTAATCAAGTAAACATAAAGCCTTTGAATTTAAATCAATCAAAGGGTATCATGCCCAGAGGAACAGACCAGTTTACAAACCTAATCAATATCTCATTTTTAACGGAATGGAGCCACCCTCGAACGGAGCGAGCCGCTGCTGCGGAGGGCCGACTTGGCGTGTCGCCGCAAAGACGGGGGGAGACAAGAAGCAGACATAGAAAAAACACAGAAGAATGGACACACAGCAAGAGCAAGCAGAAAGGGGGTGGGGATATGTAATAAATTTTTTTAAAAATCTCATTTTTAGAATTCATAAATAATATCAAACTACTGCGCCTATTAAAATTCCAGCAGCCTTTTTTGCAGAAATGGAAAAATTGATCCTCAAATTCATATGGAATTGCAAAGGGCCCCAAATAGTAAAAATAACCTTGAAAAAGAACAAAGTTGGAGGACTCACTGATTTCAAAACTTACTACAAAGCTATAGTAATTAAACAAGGAGGTAGTGGCATAAGGATAGACATATAGACCAATGGAAAAGAACTGAGAGTCCAGAGATAAATCCACACATCTATGACCAGTTGATTTTTGACAAGGATGCCAAGTCCATTCAGTAGGGAAATAGTAATTTCTTCAACAAATGGTGTTAGGACAACTGGAAATCTCACCATTTCCAAAAATCAATTCAAAATGGATCAACAATCTAAATATAATTCTATAAAACTAGTACAAGAAAATATGGGGAAATATCTTCAGGACTTGTAGTAATCAATGGATTTTTTTTTAAGATTTAATATTTTTTTATTTATTACATATCCCCCCCTTTCTGCTTGTTCTTGCTGTGTTCATTCTTGCGTTCTTCTGTGTCTGCTTGTCCCCCCACCCCAGGTGCGGCGATCCGCCAATCCAGCTCACCATGCAGCGGCCTGCCTGCTCGGGGGGGCTTGCCCTGCTTGTGGCGGCTTGCCCTGCCCATGGCGGCTTTGCCCTGCCCGCGGCGGCTTGCCTTCTCAAGGCGGTCTGCCTGCTTGGTAAACCAGCGCCCTACCAACTGGGCTACAGCCGGCCCCTGGATTTTTATATTTTATACCAAAAGCACAAGCAACAAAAGAAAAATAAATTGACTTCATCAATACTAAAAACTTTTGTGTATCAAAGGACTTTATTAAG
>PVKH010017329.1:0-15449 GCA_004027955.1 Chaetophractus vellerosus | reverse complement strand
GTCCACCAATAGGTGGGGAAACCGAGTACAGCCTGGGACCAAATGGCCAGGGGGGCAGTGGGCTAGGAAGTCTTGGAATGTGGGGGGTGGGGTTGGTGGTCCTTGGTCATGGAGGGGGTGATGTGATGGCACTTATCTGCTCCATTTTGTTTATTCTTGGGAGGGGATGAGCTGCCTGGAGGCTATGGCTTGCTCAGTTTGTTATGGGTGGAGGCTGCCTTTCTTCGAATTATGTCACCGGGAGTTGAGTCTGGATTATGGATACTTAAAATTTTGTTTTATTATTATATATATTTTAAGACTATTATTTATTAAATTTATCTTTGAAAATTTCTAAAATTTCTGCAATGAACATTTATTACTTATATAATAAGGATAAAAATAAAAGTTATTATAAAAAACAAAATAAATAAAAGCTAAATTAAACCTCCTTTCCCCCTCACAGATCCCCACTTTTAAAAGCTGGTGATGAAAGTTTAAAGAGTAAATGGGAGTGGGGAGGTTTACCTGCCTCATGGCCTATGTAGATTACAAGGTTTAATTTTCTTCTCCCTAAACGTGCCTTACCAGTTAAGTAATCCAAATATATGAAAGCCTCCATACTACCTCCAACCAAACCACCGCTCTACCACCTGAAGTTAGCCCTTTCTTGCAATATAATCCAGTATTCCTATCATCTTCCTTTCCTAGTTTGGGTTTTTCTCCAGTTCTCTGGATATTTCTTGTGAACAACTAGGGAAGAAGTTCCTGATATGGTGGACTTAATAATTCAGATTCTAATTTTTCTCATCCTGAGAGCTGATTCTGAATAACCTTGGCAAAAGAAGAAACATTGTACATCTCATTCATATGTTCAGGATAACACCAAAGAATCACTTCTTTCTTTTAACTTCCAGAACTTCTCGGAACTTGCACAGTCACTATCATGAGGCCCCGTTGACCCGGAAGCACTATCAAGTCACTGGCTATGGCATAGTAAGTGAGCAACTAGCATGTAAAAATCTGTGGGGCCTGCCTCAGGGCTATGTGGATGAGACTAAGAATCTCTAGATCTCTAGACATATCCTCCCCAGAATTCTGGAATGTGTCTAAGGATTAAAGTCTGCACAGAGACTCTTAACATTTGGGAGATTTTTGGTTAGGCTTGCTGTGGGAAAAACAGCCTATGAAATCTATTTGTCCCCATCCCAATGACCAATATCTTTGTATCTTGGCTGAGGATCATATCTTAAGTTTGATGGTTTAAAGGCAAAAACATATATTTAGAACTTAAACTCTAGTCCTATGAAAGGAAGAATTGGATTTCTGGTTCCTAGAGTTATACTACTATTCTTGATTGTAATGATGAGTGCAGGAGCAGTGTCAGTCAGTTGGGAGATTATATGCCCCTCTTTTCATTCTACCTCATTCATTGAAGTTGATGGAAGTTTCTTTGTTTTTTTCTTTATAACATGGTGGCATCTAAATAGTACCTGTGCTGTGGCCGTCTGTCTTTTCTGACCCCTTTTCCTGAAGTCATCTCATTTGTTTTGTATGTTTTTCTTGGTTTATGTGGCAGAATGGGACAGGAGACTCAAATGATTTTTGGCGGATTGAAGTTGTAAACAGAAAATTTGGAAACCGGATCAAAGTGCTGAGAAGTCGAATTCGCCTCATCCATCTGGTCACAGGTTGTGTCCTGGGCTCCTCAGGAAAGTCCCTGCCTAAGTGGTGAGTCTCTGGGGTTCTGGTGTCCCAGTCATGGCTCATGCATTTCTTTTCCACACTATGAAGAGTATACCAGAAGCTTCTGTTCAGTGATCAATGCTCATCTCATGTTTGTTTTTTCTTAGTGGTAGGTGGAGGGAAAAAGACATTAGGTAGGTAATGGAGTATAGAGCTCCTGGGTAGCTTTGGTGCTTTGTGTGTTCTGAGAGTTGAGCATTTGTATATCTGGCTTATGGAAATAGCTCTCGTCTATGTCTCTTTTTAAAATGGGAATACAGTATGCTGGACTACTCCTGGGATAATGATGGAATATAAAAGTGTGAGGTTGAACAAACAGTGGTCACTGGGTTGAAAAGAAAGGGGTTCTACAGACCTGAGGGCATTAACTAATGCTGCTACTCTAGTAGATTTCAGGACTTCTGAGAGACATTTTGGCTGCCTTTCACAGGGGCTGGGAGCAGTTAGAAGTTACTTGCACTCCATACCTAAAGGAAACACTCAACTCCATCTGGAATGTGGAAGACCATTTCAATCCCAAATGTGAGTGAGGTTACTTCCTGGGCTGGCTCTGATGGGAAACATTTAATAAGTAACTCTTAGAAAAAGAAACTTTCATGGTCTTTGCTGCCACTTTCTCTTATCCTTGCCCTTTTCTTCTGAATTGTCTGCACCTAAATAAGCTGGCCCCTTTTTCTTCCCATCCACTTCCTCCTTAGATTCTTCTCCCTTAAGTGACCAGTGACCTTTCGGGACCAGAGCTGGTTACCTCTTCTCATTTTCCTGTCTTCTTACTGCATTTGACTCTTTCCCTCTTGCTGCCTGTAATGCAAGTTCATCTGTTCCATCTCCCTATGGGCTCTTCTGTCCCCTGCACCATGGGCACCCTACAAAGCAAGCTGTCACTTTCCCTTTATGTTCCTGTGTGATGCTCCTCCTCTTCCCACATCCAGCCAACACTTTTACAGAAAGTGACATCCACAGCCCCGCTCTGATCTACTCATCTCTGTTCCCAGGCTCCAATTTGGCATTTCCACCTCAGTGTTATCTTGAACTCAATAAGTCTTTGGATTCATCATCTGTCCTCCCAAACTAGCTCTGTCAAGCTTATGCTTGATCTCTCCCCTCCATGCTTCCTACTTCATTCTTCTTACCGCCTAATCTAGCCAAGCCAACTAAGTAATTAACTAATTAAACAACTCTTTCTTTAGTGTTCCAGGAACCATGTGGGGCCCTGGGGATGTATTGACAAATGAGATAGACTTGGTACCTGCCCTCACAGACTTTTTGTCTCACATGAGAGAGCATATTTGAGCCAGTTCACAATGAAGGGTGAGAGTGCGAGGGCTGTGGGAACATGGGTGTGGGAAAGGGTGTTTGCTCAGATGCCAGATGAGTGCTTAGTACAAACTGAATAATGATCAAGGATTGGGCCAAGTTTTCATCTTTCTCCTCATCACTCTCACACACTTGTTAGTCATTTATCAGGAAGGCTACATTTGGTCTCTGAGGGAATATGGAACCATGGGCAGACAGACTGTGAGGCAAGAATGTCTGACAAAGGTTCTCTCCTCTCGTTTTTTTTTTTTTTTTTCCTAGTGCCAAACATCAGCCTGGATGTACTGAAGCCCAGTTTTCCTGAGATCTTGCTGGAGTCACACATGGTCATGATCCGGGTACTGTGGCCCCTTCTCCTTTTCTAAGAGCTCCTGGGCCTTCACAAATTTGGATCACAAATCAGCACTATGATATAGATCTACTGCTCCCTTGTGGAAGACTTTGAGTGTGTCTTCATTTACTGGTTTACTTGATCTTCAAAGGCATTTCCCTTATCCCAAAAGGATGATGATAATGATCATAATGAACACTTATACACTTTTATGTGACAGGCACACCCTAAGCACTGTACTTATATGAACTCATTTAATACTTACTACAATCCTACGAAGATTATCATCATCCCCAGGCTATAAATGGGAGAATACAGGCACAAATGTTAAGGACCTTGCCCAAGGTCACACAGCTAAATATAAGAGGTGGATCTGGGCTTCAAAGCCAGGGTGGCAGGCTTTCAGAGTCAGTGCTAGTACCACTGCACTCTTCTGCTCTTAAGTGATTTTCAGATTTGTTCAGATGGCAGAGCCCCTGAAAATCATAATGCTCTTGGTTGAAGATCACAAAACACTGGTAGTTCATTCCATCATATGAAATTAGTGTCAATTTTGTTAGTAGCTAATCTGAGTGTGTTGTTTATATGTTGCATAAAATTCCAACCATGAGCCCACTCATGTTCTCAGACTGAAACAAACTGGTTAGAGATCATGGTTGATTCTTTCAAGCTCTTCTTAAACTCATTGTTTGTACTTTCTCTACCATTTTGTTTCCTGCTATTTCTCAGTAGCTGAAAAGAAGTGTAGCATCAAAGCTCTAAGAACAATTGAGAAAGGAAAGGGTTTAAATGGAGAAAATTCTACCCACAGGAATTTTAATTTCCTGTGAATTAGGGAAACCTGGTACAATGTGATGTTAGTGGATCCCCCCTTCCTCTGGATTCTGGAAAGCTAGTGTTCTGTAAGAACAATGTTTAAGCTAGATGCACGATAGTCACTTTACCCACGGGGTGCAAGGAGGTGTAGCTGTTGTTAGTTTTCCCCAGTGGGCATTGTCAAGTAGACTTTCCTGGAAGTGATTATATAAGTAATACTCAGTAAATAGTTGACTTAGCTCACCAGATTTAGTCAAAATTTCATATTTTGTCAGTTCTGCACTTTGGCAGGTGATGAGTTGACATTAAGCAGTCTCTGGGTCACTTCTTCTCTGACTTTCTGCTTGTAGCTGTCACTGTGGCCTGATGACACAGCTCATTAGAATATGTGCCTGTCAGTCAGTATATCATTCTGGATTTGGGTAGAATTTTAAGGCTAAGTCTAAAGAGTTTCATTTCTTTTTCCTTTCATTATCTAGGAGAGTCAGAGAAGAAAAGGGACATAAGGGACTTATGTAGAGTCAGGAAAGGGAGAGAGATCAAAATAGTGAGTCCAGACTCCAGAAACTGCAGGGAGAAGGCTCTCCTGCCAGCTGAGTAGTGGGCCTGAAGCCTGGGCAGAGAAGGCTGGCTTGCTTGGAAAGGTTACCTGGAATGAGTCCATTCTAGATTTTAAGCTTAGAGGACAACTTGCAAAAATGCATATGCCTGTAATGTGGATAGATTGTTTGCTCTTTGCATCTCCTTGTTCAGTAAAGGAGCTGGATTTCTCAGGGTTTCACATGACGAGGATGCCCTCAGCCTGCTGTAGCTCTGACTGGAGTCCCTGAGTCGAGGACTGAACTATACTGGTTTGAAAGAATTAATTTCTCCTAGCAGCTGCCCTCCTTCCTTCTGAAGTCTTTTAGGTGCCGTAGTGGTTCAGGGGATGTGTAGCTGGCCCCTTTGGGTCTGACACCCCATGGTACTTTTGACCCTGGAGGAGCCACCATAAGGAGGCCTGCCAGCTAGTCTTGACCCTTCGAGGAGTTGGATTAGTAAGTCACTGAATGGTGGTTCACTAAAGCAGACCTTCTGGATCTTTCTGGGCAATTTTGCCTCTCAGGAGACATTTGGCAATGTCTGGAGACATTTTTGGTTGTCATAACTGGAGGGGTGGGGTGAGTTGCTACTGGCACCCAGTGGGTAGAGGCCAGGGATACTTTACATCCTACTGCGCACAGCACGGCCCCCATGACACTCGTCCAGCCCAAAATGTCAATAGTGCCAAGGTTGAGAAACTCTGACCTAACTCATAGTATCTTCCTCTGTGCCTGGAAAAATGCCTTCTCAGTGTGTGCTGATAATGAGTCTGAAACCAGTCCTGGTGGCTGGTGTCCAGGATATTGACCCTCTTCCTTGCCATTTTGGTAAAGGCCTGATTTTGCCATGCAGAGATAAGTTGGATATTCTTGGATATTAGAGGACTGTGTCTGGGTCCTTCAGGCTAATGTGTGCATTCTCAACATTCACCTAGTGCATCCACCTAATGGGCGAAAATATGTTCTTGGAGGGCAAAAAAAACCTTAAACTCGTTTTTTGTTTTTAATGGTACCAGGGTCGGGGATTGAACCGGGACTTCATATGTGGGAAGGCGGTGCTGTGCCAATCGGCTCCCCTGAGTTGGTTTTTTCATTTGTTTGCTAATTTGTTAGTATTTAGGAGGCACGAGGGACCAAACCCAGGACCTCCCATGTGGGAAGCAGATGCTCACCCGCTTGAGCCACTTCCACTCCCCTTAAACCTTTTTTTTTTTTTTTTGTTACATATCCCCCCCTTTCTGCTTGTTCTTGTTGTGTTCATTTTTGCGTTCTTCTGTGTCTGCTTTGTCTCCCCCTGTTGCGGCAATGTGCCGAGTCAGCTCACCGTGCAGGCGGCTTGCCCTGCTCAGGCGGCTTGTCCCGCTCGTGGGAGGCTCTGCTCTGCTTGTGGGCGGCTCTGCTCTGTTCGCAGGCGACTTGCCCTGCCCATGGTGGCTTTTTGCCCTGCCCGCGGCGGCTCTGCCCTGCCCATGGCGGCTTGCCCTCTCAAGGTGGTCTGCCCTTAAACCTTTTTAATGTATAAAGCATAGGTGTACATACAGCACATAAACAGATATATATTGTGTGTATATATATATATATATAGTATTAAAATTTCATGGGGGATTTTAGGAAAAAAATTTTTTAAATGTTCCTTGTGGGGGACAAAATTGAAAAATACTGGATCTTTTCCAAATGAAGACACTCACAGAGTTTCTAGTTATCTGTTTAAACTTGGGCTCCCAAAGAAGTGAAAAATAACCTCTGATTTTATATCCCCACCCTGGCCCCACCTTGGCCTTGAAACCTTATCTTTGACCTAGGAGGTGGACATGTATTTTTTTACCCATGGGAAACAGGTTCCTCATTCCCCCTTTTTTTCCTTTCTCTCAAGCATAGAGGGTCCAAATGGATTATCTCTGATGGGAGGTGGAGGCTCTTTTGTTTGGGAGAAGTTAGGCATTGTTGCAGGCAGGCTGGCAGTGGCAGAGAATGAGTACCTGATTCTTCCCTGCAAGGGAGGGAAGGGAAAGAGGGTTTTTCTTGACTCTTGGCCGTATATCAGAGATACCTGTGCCTCTCATTTCTGCCAGCTTTATAGATGTCTGTCCTGACTACCTGTTGTTTGCCATCTTCCTGCAGGGGAACAATGGCCTCAAACCCAAGGACAATGACTTCACCTCCAAACCTTGGCACTGGCCTATCAATTATCAGGTAAGGCCTGAGGCTAGAGCACTGCCCAGGAAATGGAGACAAGAAGGAGACCATTGAGATTAGGGGTGTGGTGTGCTGGGGTGGACAGGGTGGCCTGGAATGGGTTGGCCAGAGATGGGACTCTGATTCTGACCCATTCTTCCTAGAGAGCTCTTGTAGAGTTTGTACCTTCTACCCCAGCCTCTCTGTCTATGAAAGGTACCCAGCTTTCCTCTCCCTGACCACTGGACATGGCTAGGGATGGGCTGGGTCTTGGCTCAGCAGGCTGTCCTCTGCTCACAGGGCCTGCGTTTCTCAGGAGTCAATGATACTGACTTCCGAGTTTACCTGCTTGGCAACCCGGTGAGTGCCCTGCACATTCTCAGTTTTGGCCCTCGAGTATTTGCCTGTGGAGAGCTGCTGCTTTCCTCTCATCCTTCTGTTCTCATTTCCATGCAGGTGGTTTGGTGGCTGAATCTCTTGAGCATTGTCCTCTACCTCCTCTTAGGGGGCATCATTACCTTGGCTCTGCAGAGAGGGACGCACCTGCCAGCAGAGGTTGAAGGTCAGGTCCCTGGGCTCTCCATCCTCTGACCTAGCAGCTGGCAAGGTGCCTGCACTCCTGTGGGGGAAGGGAGGGCCTGCCTCCTGCTGGGGCATCCTTTGCCTTTCCCACCCTCCTCTTTCCCTTCTCCTTTGCTTTTTACAATTAACAGTCACTAAATGCCCAAGTGCTGTGTTAAACACTTTACATCCTCCCAACAACCCTATAGGGTAGAGTATTATCACTCCCATTTTATGGATTGGGAAACCAAGGCCCAAAGGGATTAAGAAACTGTCCCAAGACATACATCTAGTAAGTGATAACGCTGAGATTCAAACCCAAGCAGCCTGACTTTAGAGCCTCCACTATTAATCACAACCCTCCTTATTCCATGGCCCTGTCCTCTGGTGGGGTAGAGAGGAGTCCCCAGGGCAGTCGGTGGCCTCCTATTTTAGTGCTGTTCCTGGTAGCTTTAGCTGCCAAGCCATGGACCCCAGCATCTGAGGCATTCACACAGGCTCTTTTTGCCTCCACAGTACCTGTCTGAACAGCCAAAGTCCCAGACACCCCCTCACTCCCATCTCCATCCTCATTTCTGTCCCCACCTCCATGCTCATCTTTCCCCTGCCTCTGCCCCTGTCTGCCACAGCAAAGGTCTGTGTGGCAGCAAAGAAATGGAGTTGGAGGTAGGGAGGGAAGCTCTCAGTAAGGTATATAGGATTAGGGTGTCAAGATCTCAGCAGGCTAGGTATTGGTCAGAGCTCTTGAGACCCAACAGCTCCCTTTTCTTCCAGTTGCCCTAAGGTTATTCAGGTTGGACCAGATGAGGGAAGGCAGGCCCAGGGAGGCAATGTGACTCATTCAAGGTCACCCTGCAAAGAAGGGGCAGAGCTGGAGGAGAGCCCAGGATCTCTGCCCCCTCCCTGTCTTCTGACTTGGGTCTGTGCTGCTTGGGGCCCAGGGCTGTCCCAGGTCCTGCTGCAAGGAGGTGGTCAAGTACTGCTTGGCTGGATGCTCCATTACTTCCCGTTCTTCTTGATGGGCCGGATCCTCTACTTCCATCACTACTTCCCAGCCATGCTCTTCTCCTGCATGTTGACAGGTCAGTGCTGCCCACCTGGACTTGGATGTTAAGGTGGGGGTGGGGAGGAGGGAGAGACCACCATGGAGTAGCAGTGCTGACAGCTGAGAATCAATCTCTCTGCTTTTCTGACTTGGGGCGGGGGACTCCTTTCTACTGCATCCCCAGAAGTCATTCTCTGAGAGCTGGTCTTGGGTTTCTCTTCTCTCTGCTAGGCATTCTGTGGGATACCCTCCTGCGGCTGTGCGCCTGGCGCCTGGCCTCCTCTTCCCTGTCCAGGGGCATCCACGTGGTGGGAATCCTGAGCCTACTTTTGGGCGCTGCCTACAGGTGAGAATTTGCAAACACATCCTATGCAGACTCAGTGGTGTGTAGCCCTGGATGAATTTTAGAATCACCTGAGGTGCTTTTAAAACAGACCACTGCCTAGGCCCCATCCCCAGAGATTCTGATTAAGGTGGGCTCAGGTAGGGCCCAGTCATCCACAGTTTTAAAAGGTCCCCAGGTGACCCTAATGTGCAGCCAGACATGAGACACATGGGACAACTGCATTCTTTCCTTCTGCCAGTGATTCCCAGCTCTTATTCTACCCCAGCACACCTGAAGGTACCCCTCTTTAGTCACTGTGGTTCCCTATAGGAACAACTTAGGGGGGTGAGGAGTAGGCTCGGTTAGAGTGGGAGTGGGTATATGTGGTACACCTGTGGGGCACTGGAAGAAGGGTGTTGTTTGGAAAACCATTTTTCCTCTCCCCACTCCTTGAGAGTCTCACACATCCTCCTGCAGAGAATCACTGAGCACCAGTAGGCACAAACTCCTGTGCCTTTAGGGGCCAGGCAGGCAGAGCATGGACGGGGCATGGTGGGGCCTATGGCCTGAGAGTGCATGCCTTGTCTACAAGGGTTAAATTCACATTTTAACAAACACTCTGGGCCAGGCACCCACTGTCACACCCCTGGATGGGTCATCTTACCTGGTCCTGCTGGGGTAAGAGCCCTTTCCTTTGTCATCATTAAGTTAGGATCTACTAAGCTCTCAGGCTACACTGTGCCCAAATGGCAAACTCAGATGTGATGAAAGGGAATAGGTTTTGTAGGTTGGGAAGGTCTGATAAGCTCAGTGGAGGAGCTGAATTTCAAAGTTCTGTCAGGCCCCTGACCTCAGCTGAGGCACTGGGATACCAACAACCTCCCTCTGTATTCTCTCATAGCTTCTACCTCTTCCACCCGCTGGCTTATGGGATGGTTGGTCCCTCAGCCCAGAGCCCCCAAAGTCCAATGGCAGGACTAAGGTGGCTGGAATCATGGGACTTCTGAGGCCACTGCAAGGATACCGGTCTGGGTCCAGGACCTGCCTGGGGTCAGCCAGCTGTGGAGCCAGTCCCTGGGTCCTTCTGGCTGTGGAGAGAGCTGCCCAAGGAGCCTGAGGAACTCTGCTGCCTGCCAGGACCAACCTTTGGGAGTGAACCCAGAATGGATTTAGCCCAACACTAGAGACCTCCACTCTGTCTGCAGAGCTTCACAGACAAGGGGGGGCTCAGCAACAGAGGACAACATCTCTCAGGCCCATTTCCCCAAGTGTGCAATATGAGGGAGAATGAGTGTGAAAGTAGGTGGGTGGGAATGTGTGGGAATGTGTGCAAGTCAGTGCATGTGTTCATATGCCTTGGGGATATAGACCACGTGACTATGGACAGCTGCATGTCATAAACCCTAAGAAATAGTCCAGGACTACAGTAAGATTTTCTTGGCATTTTTTTTTTCACATTGCATTTGGTTTGGTAAGTAAGATCCATCAAAAATTCTCTGATCTCCATGAGGGTCCCAAGGGCTGAGAGTACGAACCCCACCTTGGGATATCACCAAGGGCAAAGCAGATGGGACCACCAAAGCTGTGCTACCCTGGTTCCTGCAAACAAATGCAGCTGAGCAGGAGAGCAAGGCAACCCTAAGCTGGAGAGCTGGGTCTCCCAGCTGCTTCCCCGAGTGCCTGCTGCTGGGAAGTCTCTTGTGGCAGCTGGTGGCTGGACTTCCTACCTGAGACTGTGCACAGAGGACTGGGCTCCAGGGAGTGTGGCAGCCATGAACTCGCCATTGGCCTTCCTGGGAATGTCCAGCACCATCAGATTGGCAGGAGAAGCAGCATCCTGTTCTCTGTGCTCCCGGGCCCCGTGTGCCAGCTGCTTACTGCCCACCTCTTCCCTCTGCATCTGGGCTGGCTGTGAGGGCCAGCACAGGTGCATTCTCCCGAATGCTGGGAGAGCCTTTGGGGGACCCTTTCTTTTTTGGGAGGCAGGGCCCTTTCTTAGCAGCTGAGGTAGATGAGAGGCACAGCAGGGAATCTGTGTGGTGCTGGGCTGGGACTCCAGTGGGATGGGCTGTGGGGTTCTCAGGCCTGTCTGGGCTCATGTTCCTGTCACTTGCTGGGCTTCCCCTGCTGATCACCCCCCCCCCACTCCATTGCTATTTTCCCTTCTGTTTGTCACCATTACACCAATCCCTTTTTACCCAAAGACCCAGAACACCTAGAAATTCATCACTACATCTTCTACCACTTTGAAGCCTAAGCAAGAAGCTCAGAGCTAGTCCCTCAACTTCCTCCTCAAATGAAAGAGATTAAGAAACCCTTGGGTCAGAATCAGACCAAGTCAAGGCTAGCCTGTTAGCCTGCCTCCCTCCTTCAGGTGCAGGACAAAATATTTTGTCTCAGAGGATCGTGATGCTTCAGGGTTTAAAGATCAATCTCTGCCACACTCCATCTTCCCTCCCCTGTAGCTCCCACTAACTGTGACAGGGTCAGAGCTCTTTAGAGCAGCTTCAGGAGGCGGTTGCCACGGAGACTGGAAATTGGTCCCAGGGACTGGCTGTGCTACCTACTGGGTGGTGGGGAGGAAGCTTCTGGCCATGTTTGAATGTTCAGACCAACCATCATTAATGTTAATAGAGGAAATGCAGCAATGTCAAAAGCAAGGCAGGTTGGTTAATTAGATCTGGGGCCTGATGACCTCCCTCTTCCAGAGCTACAGCCCTTTTGACTTCCCCCAGCAGGAAGCAGAGCCTGTGTGCTGAGTCTGGGCTGCTTGCTTAATTGCATTTGTGGGAGGGAAGGAGAGCAGGGATAGAAAACCCCTGCTCCCCCCTTCCAACCCTCCCTTCCCCTTCCCCTCCTCCCCACAGAGTTGGTTTCTTCTGAGATGGATGGGGGCAGCCATGTGAGTGGGCTTTCCTGCTGAAATGCAGGAACCTATGCTTGGCTCTCAGCAAAAATGGTGGCCCACAGTGAGGTGGTTGATATTCCCATGTGCCTTATTTCCCAAAAGAAACTCGTTGGAAGAGGGGAGCTCTGAGAGGAACCAGGGAGGGGATAGTCACTCTTGAGTGAGGGCAAGGCAAGGAGAAAGCTCAGCCAGCTTTCTGCCCATCCCCTCCTAATTTGCCACACTGCATATAATGGGTTCCTCTGTCTCTTCTACTTTCCAAGGATGAGAGAAGGAGAATTCCCTGCCTATTCCTTCCTCTTCCTCCATACCCAGGCTGGCAAACACTTCTCTGGGGACAAGGCAACATGAGTTGATGCAGCTTTGGGTGCTCAGGTTCTGTTGCTTGGAAGATGCTGGGGAGAGAGACGATTATCAGGGTGCTTCTCTGAATATGGGCTCCAGTCCCCAGGAGTCAGCAAAAATGTGACACGTCCCACAGACTTGCTGGTGGAAGAAGAAGATATTTGTCCATCAGTCAACCCAATCACCAGTTTCTTGAGCCACATTTTTAAAAAGTTTCCAGAGATAATCAGAGGCCATTTAGTTTTGTAATAAATAGCTCTTGTTTTGAATGCCCTGTTGTTCTTGTTGTATTAATTTAATCTGACTTGCCTCTGGCTCCCAGGAAGGCCTTCCTGAGAAGAAAATGTTATAAGTGTAAGAACCATTCCATTGTGTCTCCTGTCTGAGGCCAGGCTAATTCCAGCAGAGCCCTGGGCTGGGCAGGTAACCTGATCACTGCACAGGCCACTTGGGCCCTCCCACGTACACAGTTACCAAGTAACATTGGTCATTATTTTATTGATCTAAGCATATTCCAAAATAACAAGGAAGCTGGATCCCTTATTTTTTTCCTAACTTCCTCAAACAATATAAAAAGGAATGCAAGGGGTAACATTTGTACACTTCTGAAAAGATGAGTGGCCCAGCATTGCAGCAGCTTGCCATTCTGCTGAACAGAGGCCCCCACCTTGACAAGGGTCTTGTGTTTTCAGGAGTGATGTCAAGGGTCCTAGGCGGTAAGAGCTGCCCTGAGTGTTGGACAGGTGGTGGGAGAGGAGCAAGTTTCATCCTTTATGAGACCTTTCATCCTCATAAAGGCCCAGTGAAGTCAATGATGTCTTTGGCTCCATTTTATCCAGTAGAAATTATATTACTTGCCTAAGGTCTCACAATTAGGAAATAGTAGAGCCAGGACTCAATGCTAAGCTGAGTTTTTCCTGCTTCTCCAGCCTAGTCCTGGGACTGGAGCTCTGGATCCTGTAAGCAGAAAGAATCCAGAGTTAGCATCTTTCTTTATACATTCTCCTTAATGTATCAGCAATTCATCTATGACCCAGTTTTTTGTTTTTTTAGGACCCAGTTTTTCTGGTCCCCCAGGTACACCCAGACCAGTAGTGTGCTGGTGGGATGTGTAACACGTTTCCTGGGAAGAAAAAGCCCTGATTGGTAGTGCTTGCCAATTTCTATGGTATAAATACTCCCGCCATGGCCTACTTCAGACTACCAACTTGATGTCACTGAATGAGAAGCTGGAAAGAGATGTGCACAATTGGCTCTTGCAAGCCATGTAAGAGCTAGCTCCAGCACACTCCTGGCTCAAACCCAGTGGTCTGGGCTAGGCCTGAACTATGGACACAGCTCTTGATCACAAAACATTAAAGTTAGGGAAGCAGTGGCACTTGGAGACCTACAGCATGGGCTCGAGAGTCAGACCTGAGGTTAATCCTGTCCCCCCCCCCCCACTTATTACCTGACCTTGGGCTACTTATTTAATCTCTCTGCCTCTGTTTCCTCATCTGTAAAATGGGGATATAATAAATAGTACTCACTTCATAGAGTTGAGAATGAAAAGAGTTAATAATATAAAGAGCCTCGCCTAGTATCTGGTACATGGGTGCTCAATAAATGCTATTATTCATGATAAATTCAATCTCAATGGCAGCGCTGACTCTAGGATAGTACATGAACTCCCTCTTCTAGATGCCAGGCAGGGAGGGGAGCTCCTGTGACTTTCCTCAGCCCCTCAAATGTGGATTAGACCCTCTGCTCTCAAAGACTATTTGTTGAAATGGGGTCCCCAGGCTGCTTAGCACTGCCAGAATCTCAGGCCTTTTCTCCAAGGGGAACAGATATTAGGGTATACCTGGCCTTCTTCTCCTGCCTCTTCTTGGCCCTGGAAAGGCAAAGAGCAAGGACAGGGACTTGAGTGCCAACTCTGCCACTTATAAGGTCCTCACCTTATTATCTCCCATTAATTGATTGGACCCTATCCAAAGGAGAAAGGAGGCAAGAAACGTACCCAGGGTAGACTGTTGCCAGGAAGAGCAGCTGGGTGATGTGGGAGGTGGAGACTAGCCGGGTAGCCAGCATGAAGCACTGGACAGCTGCTTACTGAGAGGTAGAGGGCACTGGAGACAGATATGGTCTTCCCTTGGCTCCAGGGTCATGGGCTACCAATCTGGAAGTTTAGTCTCCAAGGACACCGGTCTCCTGCCCTCAGCCCACAGCCAATTTGTGTTCCTTCTTGGGCATCTCTTGGATTCTTCACAGGCTCACAGCCTTGCTCTCCTGCCCCAGCCTAGTGCCCCCTGGAGATGGGTAGGGGGATGGGGAAATGAGAAGGGCCCACCCCAAACTCCTGAGCCTTTGGGAGAGGGAGAGCAGCTAGATGGTTTCATTGTGTATGGCTGGGAGCAGGAAAGAAGAAAAGTTCTGCTGATGTCCTTGGTCCTGATTCAGAGCCCAGAGGAGTAGTTTCAGAAGATGAGGACTTGACATTCTATGTCTAGCAGATGGCTGCACTAGGAGCCCAGCCTGCTCAGAACCAGTGGTCCAAGAACACCCACCTCGTATCCATGGAACCAAAGGAGTTTGACTCTGAAGTCCCCTAGAGACCTTGCTACCCAATTCCCCTACCATACAGCTGAGGCAACTGAGGCCTAGAGAGTGAAGTAGACAGACTGAGAGGAGGTAGGCTCAGAGACTCAGAAATAATGGAAGATAAGTGAGGGTGAAAATGGGCTTGCTCTCCAAAACCTGGGCCACTAGAATTGGGCTGGGACCCAAAGAACTTTCATGCTTGAAAGAGAAAAGTTTGTCTAATAGGTGACCAATTGCACATCTGTGTGGCAAGCATGAGGCTGTAACTTGAAGTGGTAATTATATTTTTTAAAAAAAGAAAGAATGAATGAAAAATCATGGAATAGAAGAATAACTCCCTCAATGTCCACGTAAGGATACAGGTTCACAGCAGCCAAGATCCCAACCTAGTTAAGGAGGGCTGGGACTAGAACTAGATCCAGGTTTCCAATGATGGCGTCTCAAGGAAATCTAGGCCTGGCTGGAAAAGCTGCAGTCTTGGCTCTGTTTTCAAGGCTGAGAACCCTGGTGGCCCTCGGTCTGTGCTGGCTCTCCAGTCGGATCCAGAGCTAGGACAAAGGGCACCCTTGCCTCCAGCGGATGGCAAAGGTAGGTGCCCTGGCCCACCCCAGCCCGACTTCGGACTAGAAGGAGAAAGTAATCCATATAATTTAAGCAGAGACTGTGTCAAGGAATTGCAAGCTCAAAAGCCTCCGGGCAGTGTGTGAACCTTGTGGAGAGCTGCTCAGTGCAAAGCTTAC
>PVKH010017328.1:0-15440 GCA_004027955.1 Chaetophractus vellerosus | reverse complement strand
CAGATGGCATAGGGTGGTGCTCAGATGGCATAGGGTGTCCCTCAGATGGCATAGGGTGGTGCTCAGATGGTGTATTAGTCAGCCAAAGGGCTGCTGATGTAAATTACCAGAAATCTGTTGGCTTTTATCAAGGGTATTTATTTGGGGTAGAAGCTTACGGTTACCAGGCCATAAAGCATAAGTTACTTCCCTCACCAAAGTCTGTTGCCACATGTTGGAGCAAGACAGCTGCCGACATCTGCCAAGAGTTCAGGCTCCCTGGATTCTTCTCTTCCTGGGGCTTGTTGCTCTCTGGGCTCAGCTTCCCTCTCTCTCCACAAGGCCAGCTGTAGACTATCAGGTGACTGGCTCTATCTCTCTCCCTGGGGCTTGATTCTCTCTGGGCTCAGCTGCTCTGCTCCTCTGTGTGCTTGCTTTCCGGGTTCCAGCTCAAAGCTTCAACCTCCCTTCTCTGCAGTGCAGTTTCTCTGCGAGTTCCCACCCACTGAGGCCCAATCAAAGGCTTCATCAGTATCTAATCAAGTAAAAGTAAAACCTGTGAATCCAATACAAACTAACGTGCAAACAGCCAGTTTACAAACATAATCCAATACCTATTTTTGGAGTTCATAAGTAATAGCAAACTACTACAGATGGCACAGGGTGGTGTGTAAGAGGACTGACTCGGGTCAGGCTGCCTGGAATTGTATCTCCACATCTGCCCCTTGCTCACTGTGTGACTCAGAAAAGCTCTCTCTTAACCTCCTTGAATCTGTTTCCTCATTGCAACATAGCGATTACAACTATGTGACTCATAGGTAGGTGGAGAAAATCCACGCACAGGGTTCACCCCTGTGCCTGGTCCATGGTCAGGGCTCAAACCTTACCTCTTCTCCCTCCCCATCAGTTGTTAAAGATATAAGCTCTGGAGTCAGTTTGCTGTGGATGAAATCCTGGCTCTATCACTCTCAGTTGTGAGCTGATGGACGAGTTACATAACCTCCCTGAGCATAGATTGGAGATAATAGTTTTGTCTACTGCAGGGGTTATGGTGAGCATCCCTGGAAGTTGTGTAGATAAGGGATGTCTGAGTATCTGGCACATAGAAATTCAACTAATAAATGTTAGGTAGCTGTTATTATATTGGTTTCCTCCAGTTGAATCCATATATTATGCGATCACCCATGCCATATAAACAGGCTCTGTGGAGGGGTCCTGGGATTCTGGCAGAGAAAGAGCAGAGCTTAGAAAGCACTGGAGAAATGGGCTTCTCCCCAAAGGAAAGGAACCAAAAGGCCTGAGGTACCAAGGCCAGTCTTGTCTGTTCTTGGCATTAGACCAAAAAGCTGAAGCCCTCTCCTCTGCAGTTGGCTCACACCCAGTGGATGCACGGGGGGCCCTGGGGCATGCCACACACACTCCCACCAGTCTCCAGTTGCCAGCTGAAGGTGACCCAGGAGATCTGGGGGCGGAGGATGGCTGGGGAGCCGGGGGTGGAGAAGCAGTGTGAAGCTCATTAGTAACTGACTACTCTGGTGGAACAGACCTCTCCTGGGGGCCATAACTCTGTCCCTGGAAGCAAGAATGATGATTGGGAGGTAACTGAGTCTCTCCTGCAGCCTACATGTGGGGCTGTGGAGAGGGAGCAAAGCGAAGTTCTGACTAATCCACCTGTCTTCTCTAAATCCCCAACACATCCATGGGAAGAGCAGAGCTGCAGCTTCAAAAACAGAAGAGGGGTAGGCGAGTTCTAAAGGAAGCTAAAAAGCAGGCCATGGCTTCCTTTAACTAGGCAGCTGTCCTGATGTGGTGCCTGAACTTCACCATCATGTGTTTATTCACAGTCTTGAAGAGGCAGCATGGTGCATGGTTTGGAAGATCAGGAGTGTGGAGTCAGGCTCCCTTGGGTTTATTTGGTCCACACATTTTTGAGTGACTTTGGACAACTTAATCTCTTTTAGCCTCAGGCTCCACATTTGTAAAATGGAAACATCTAGTTTTCAGAGTTGTCTTAAAGTTATTTAATTTGCACCAACCTAATTCCTCCTGGCTCATCAAACTCAGCTCCACTGACCCTTCTGCCAGGAATCCTTCTCTGACCAGGAGGCTTGGTTGGTTAATTCTGCTGGGTGGTCTGCTAAACCCTTAAACGTACCTCTGTCATAACACTGCTCCTTTGTTACTGAGTTATAATTTCATGGTTTTTCCTGTTTTGATGCATATTTAATTTTATGTTTACTCATCCCACACTAGGCTATGAGCTCCCTGAGGACAAAGAATGTATCTTCCTTTTGGCATGCCTAGTGCCCAGTAGAGTTCCTGGTATAAGCTCAATAAGTGAATGAGTGAATGAGTCTAGTTGTTAAAAAGAAGTCTAGTTAGGTAGATTTTTAAGCATCTGTGATAATCAAAGCATTCTGCAAGGCACAATGGAGTGGAATACCAATAATGATTTGCTCTCTCTCCTAGGGCACCTTTAATAAAGGTGCAGTAAGGAAAGGTTGGGAAGGGTAAGAGAACCAACAAAGGGAAGGCAACTCATGTGCTAGGCACCATGCAATGCACTTTACGTCAATGGTTAAATCATCACTACAAATTTACCAACCAGTTGTCATTATCCTTATTGTGCACACGAGGAAACGAAAGTTTAAAGAGATGAATTCACTTGCCCAAGATCACAAAGCCAGTGAGAGGCAGAGCCCTTGATGGGATCTGTGTCACACATGGTTTCCAAGCTTACGTCCCTTCCTTAGTATACCCTTCTGATGTAAAATTGAGGTTGCTTGAAAGTGAGGGGCTCCAAACAGGAGTGAAAAATTTTAGGGCTTCTTAGGTTCATATCCTACGTAGCATCTTGCCTTTGCTTCCTTACTTATGTGTTGGCTAAAAAAAATGCCAGACAAACTATTTTGGACACCTGGGTACCTGGGGGGCCCTGATGAATTAAAACCAAGTTTGTCCAGGGCAGTTATTCTTTCTGGTCCTGATTATAATGGAAGTGACTTTGTGGTCCTAGGAGTCTCCGAAGGGCTTGGGGCTGTGCAGATGCAGAAAGGAGAAGAGGGAGAAAAATGTTCTTTTGCTTTTCCCAGAAGGAAAATATTGCCTAGATATTATAAATTGACCAAAGTGCAGGAAAAAAATGTCTTGCTCTGGGCTGTGGAAAAATTTAAGCATCATTCAGGTGGAAGATTCCAATGTTTATGGAGCCCTATTAGATGCCCAGAGTTTTATTCATCCCTTTTAGCTTTTACAAAACTACCTCCATTTTACAGATGAATACGAGGAGACTCAGACCCACGGTCGTGCAGCTACTGTGTGGCATCACTGAGATTCATACCCACACATATCTAGCTATGAGAGGCACTCATTCCTGCAGGAACAAAACAGTGCGTGGAAGATGTAGGAATAAGGCAGTCTGGATACTATAACTGAGCCTCAAAGTCCATACTCACTAACCCAAGGACAAGTTTTGTTTCATTTTGCTTACACTGAATCACCAACTATCAATCGTGAGCTCCTATATCCTGATGCCCCCTCTCTCCCTTCCCTGGCCTAAGAACAGCTCTGGCTTTAACGCCATGGAAATCTTCTTCCTGAGGTTACCAACCAGTCCAAGCAACAATGACAACACACCACCCCAAGGGCATAATTAAAAACATAGGTAAAGATTTCATTACAAGCATGTTCAAACTATATGTGTATGAACAGGAAGCTCGCCAAACCTCCCAGAGCAGACAATCGAACCAATAAATTACGGCACAGTCATTATATGTAGAAGTCTATGCAGCAATTAAAAATTTATTTGTGTAATAATTTGGGGACATGATCACACATTTACAGCATATATGTTAGTTTTGAAAAGCAAGTTATACAACCATTGGCACTGTAGATGGTTTTTGTCTTAGTTTGCCAGTCTGCTATCACAAATACCACACAATGGTTTGGCTTAAACAACAAGAATTTATTGGCTCAAGGTTTTGAGGCTAGAAATCCAAAATCAAGGCATCAGCAAGGTGATGCTTTCTCCCAAGGTCTGGAGTGGTCTGGTGCTGGCTGCTGACAGTCCTCGGGTTTCCTTGGCTTGGATCTCTGCCTCCCATCACAAGGGTGTGTCCTCTCTTTTCTAGTTTCTGTAACTTGCAGGTTCTCTTTATAAGGCCTCTACTAATCTGGAGTAAAGCCCACCCTCGTTCCGTTCACCACACCTTAACTAAAACTAAAATCTTTAAAAAGTCCTGGGTACATTTGGCTTACACAGGTATAAGGATACAGATTAAGAATATGTATTTATTGGGGGTTTTAGTTCTTTTTTGTTAATTGTCAGCATTTTATCAAATTTCTGTAATGAAACCTGTTGTTTTTGTTAAAAGAAAAAAATTAGAAGCTATTTATAACACGTGCAATAAAAATTCCAGCCTCAAGCCTCCTTCAGTTGTAATAATGCAAGTACCAACTTACACAAACACGAAAGACAGAAAAGAAGCTTTAAGTCTGGAAAGAAATCTGACTGCATAACTGGAGTTTTTGTTCAGGGAATGGGGAGCATCTGCTTTCTGTCTCCCCAAGAGGGCATATCTGAGTGACAGAGGCTGTATTGGGGTTGAATACAAAAAAAGGACTATCTGAGTGCAAAAGTCACCTAAACACTATAGAAATCTACCTTGTGGATGTTGAAAAGTGACATGGAGGGCCAAATCAAGAAAGGTCACGCCATAATGATGCTGGCAGCACACATTTACCCTATGTGCCATATGCCTTTTATAATTCAACTGTCATCATGACGTAAAGGCCATTTAACATATGATGAAACTGAGAACTACACAGGTGAAATAGATGCATAGCAGCACACATCTAGAAAGTGACAGGACTAATCTTGGAACTTTTGTCTGTTGAGCACCGAAGTCCAGTCTCCATATACCATGGCTGCCTTGGCTTCCTCTTCTGCCTAAAAATATTCTTCCCACCAAGCTTGCAGTAGTGTCCAGCATTTTTTAATGAACTTAAAAAATTTTAGAATACTTTTAGATTTACAGAAAATTTGTGAAAATAGTTCAGAGTTCCTATATGCCCCATACCCAGTTTCCCATTTCATTGACATCTTATTATTAGTATATCCCAATTAAGAAACTGATATTGATATGTTATTATTAACTAATGCCCATATATTATTCGAATTTCCTTAACATTTGCCTATTGTCCTTTTTCTCTTCCAGGATCCCACATTAGATTTATTCATTGGGTTTCCTTAGGCTTCTTTGGGCTGTGACATTTTCTCAGAATTCCCTTGTTTGTGATGACCTTGACAGCTTTGAGAATTACTGGCCCTCAATGGGATTTGTGTGACATTTTTCTCATTATTAGACTGAGGTTATGGGGTTTGGGAGGAAAGACCGCAAGGGTAAAGTGCCATTTTCCTCACATCACATCAAGGGTTCATGCTATCAACATGACTTATCACTAATAATGTTAAGCTTAATCATATGGCTGAAGTAGTGTTCTTCAGGTTTCTCCAATATAAAATTATTCATCTCCCCCCTTTTCATACTGAAATCTTTCAAAGGAAATTATTATGCACAACCCGCATTTAAGGAGTGGGAAATTAGGTTCTACTCCTTGAGGACAGAAAAAAAATATATATATATATATGCATTATTTGAAATTCTTCTGCATAGGAAATTTGTCTATATTCCCCCATTTATTAATTTATTCAATCACTATTTAAATCAGTATGGACTCATGGATATTTTTAATATTTTGAATTATAATCTAATAATACTACTTTGTATCTTGTGTTACTAAAATTGTTCCAACATTAGCCATTGGGAACTCTTTCACTTGACTCCTTTGTCCCTTGGACATAACCCTATTCTGTGTGTGTGTGTGTGTGTGTGTGTGTTTGTGTGTAGGTGTTTAAGTACTTCCTTACTTTCTGGCACTGTGTGATGCCCCAGTTCATCTTGTATAATTCCTGCCCCAGTCCTAGAATCAGCGATTTCTCCAAGGTGAAATGGTTTCTCTAATTGGTGTCTTTTATAGGAGGATGGTATTAGGAACCAAGATATGGACGAGGTGTGCTTGTTACTCACGGGATAGCATTGCTTATAGGGCTCCTCGGCTGACATAGCCCATAAATATACATGTAAACTAACACATACACATACATACAGTCATATCTATAAATATTTCTAGATGTATCCACCTGTTTCTGAATTAAGACATGAGTTTGTGCTGATGTCTCCAACTCTAATCCATTACCATATGGATCATTCTACCCTGCTTCCCTTAGCCTATAACCTCCCACTCCAACAGTGGGACACCTAGGTCCCTCCATCTGCCATCCATTTACTTATCTATAATCCGCATGCATGTATAGTGTTTTCAGAATTGCTAACCTGCAACCCTGTGGGAAACAACTTTTTCACTAGAGCAGAGTGCTTATACATAGTTCCTTTTGCCTTTAGTCTTACAAATTCCACTCATTTCCAAAGTCACTTAGGTCATCACCTTTTTCCCCACCCCCTTTGGTGAGGTTGTTTCATGTATTTGAAATACAGCTAGGTTCTTTTGTCACATGCTGCATTCCATATTGGATTCTTTGACCTAAGAAAGTTCACTCTTCATGTCTATGTTTTGTCATGTATCTGCTTGTACTCTATCACACAGAATAGTTTCACTTCCCTAAATAATCCTGCATGCTTCATCTATTTACCTCTCCTCCCAGCCCAAACTCCTGGCAATTACTTATCTGTTTACTGTACACATGGTTTTGACTTTTCTAGAATGCCATATGAATGGAATTATACAGTATGTGTAGCCTTTTAGGACTGGCTTCTTTTACCTAACAGTATTAATTTAAGACCCAGACATGTCTTCATAAGGCTGGATAGCTCATTCCTTTTTATTGCTGAATAGTATTCCATTGTGGGGATGGATGTGCCACAGTTTGTTTATCCATTCACCTATTGAGCAACATCCTGGTTGCTTTTCAGTTTTTTGGCGATTATGAATAAAGCTGCTATAAACATTCATAAGCTGGTTTTTGTCTACACATAAATTTTCAAATCTGTTGGGTAAACACCTAGGGCAGAGATTGCTGGATTATATTGTAAAATTATGTTTATCTTTGTGAGAAACTGCCAAACTGGCTTCCAAAAAGCGCTAACATTTTGCATTCCTACCAGCAATGAATGACAGTGCCTATCGCACAACATTTTTGGTGACAATTGGTATTATCAGTTTAGTTTTTTGGGTGGTTTTTTTTTTGTTTTTGGGGTGTTTTTTTTTATTTTAGCCCTTCTAATGGGTGTACAGTGGTATCTCATTGTTGTTTTGATTTTTAATTTGTATATTCCTAATGATAAAATATGTTGAGCACCTTTTCATAGACTAACTTACCATCTGTATATCTTCTTTGGTGAAGTGTCTGTTCAGATCTTTTGTCCATTTTTAAATCTGCTTGCTTATTTTCTTGTTGAGTTTTAAGAGTTCTTTATATGTTTTGACTACAAGTCCTTAATCAGATATGTGTTTTGTAAATATTTTCTCCCAGTCTTTGATTTTTCTTTTAATTATCTTAACAGTGTCATTCACAAAGCAGAAATTTTTAATTTTAATGACATATCAACTTTTTTATTTCATGGATCATGCTTTTGTATTAAAAACTCACCATAAAACCCAAGGTAATGTTGATTTTCTCTTGCTTTCTTCTAGAAATTTTGCAATTTTGCATTTTACATTTAGGTCTATGGTTTATTTTGAGCTAATTCTTTTGGAAGGTGGAAGACCTGTGTTTGGTTTCATAATCTTTACATATGATATCCAATTCCTCTGGTACCACTTATTTAAAAAGACTATCCTTTCTCCATTAAATTGTGTGTGTTCCTTTGTCATTTGACTGTGTTTCTGTGGGTCCATTTCTGGGATTTGTATTCTGTTCCATTGCTTTATATGTTTATTCTTCTGCTAATATTACACTGTTCTGATTATTGTAACTTTATAATGAGATTTGAAGTCAGGTAGTTCTAGTCCTCCTCAGTATTTTGTTCTTCTTCTGGATAGTAATAGCTTTCTAGGCCATTTGCCCATATGTACAAAATAGATTGCTGGGCTTTTGAGTGTGATTGCATTGAATCTGTGCATCAACTTGAGAAGAAGTGACATCATAACAATATTGAGTCTTCCATTCCATGAATATGTTTCTTTGACGTTTCTAGAATGTGTTTCTTTGGATGAGGCTGTTTCTCCAGATTTGGGGTTGGCAGTTTGTCATGTAGACTCAGTTCTCTAATGGTTCCAAGAAAAATCAGAGATTTTCAGTTTGTTCAGCTATTTCTCATTGATAGGACAGAGTGATAACTTCTAAGCTCTTTACATACCAGAGCTGAAACCCAGAGTCCAAGATTTTTACCATTACAATGGCATTGTTTTGAGTTAAGTCAGTGCATCCCTTAAGTCATTGTGTAAGGCATATTTTATCTGGGGAGGAAGATACAGAAAACTACTTATGTCAATTAATGGGGAGATGAAGGGGACCTTGGCCTCAACTTTCTGCTTTTCAAACGCAAAAACTGATCACCATTGAACTGAAGAGAGTGAGAGAAAACACACTGTGAATCCCATCTAAGTTGGTCACTGAGGTCCGTTTACAATGGTCTAACTTCTGGGAATATTTGAAAGTAGATTTCCAATGAATAATTCAGTAAAGATTAAGCATGAGATATGCCTTAATTGACTTCATATCCCATCAACCTAGCAATATGTATGACACAGAGCAAGTCTGCAAAAAGTTGTGTTTCTGGTTTTTTTTAATGAATCAATGAAGTAAGTAGAAAGGTCATTTCATGGCTCCTTCCACTCAACTTTATAAGTGCTTGAGATATTTTCTGCTATAAACAATAAAACTATAATTAGATACTGATCAATTCTGTTTATTGATAAACTCACGCTAGGTGAAAGTATTTTGTTGTTGTTGTTTTCTTTACTTTACCTTTCTTTTTCTTTTCTTCCTTTCTTCCTTCCCTTTTGTTTCTTTCATAAAGTCACTACTAGAAATTTTATATTGGGAGATTTCCATTGCATATTTACACGAATTAGCAACCACTGCATAACAAGCCACCCAAACTTAAAGGCCTAACATCCTTGTGTAAGTGGACCAGCACAGTGGGTCTTCTTGTCCCAGCTCATCCAACTCACATCTGCAGTCAGCCATGCACCAGTTAGGCAACTCTGCTGAATATAGCAGGTCTTGGATGGCATCAGCTTGACTCTCCTCCAAAGAGAACATGCACAGAAGCACCTTGTGAGATCTAGACTCAGCACTGGTGCCCTGTCACTTCCACCACATTTTTTTAGCCAATGTAATTCACAAAGCCATATTCAAGGGGTAGGGGAATAGACTCTATTACTTGATAGATGTTGCCAAGAGATTTTGCAAGGAGTTGAATACAGGGGAGAGTGAAGAATTGTGGTCATTTTTGCACTCATTCCACAAGTTTCTAATCACAGTAGTCCTCCTGAATGACCAAAAGGATTTTTGGCATTATATTAGGTGCTGAGTTTAGAATTGATTAAAACGGTAAAAATGGTTAGAGGGAAGGGCAATTGTAATGCGGGGTTTTTTTGGGACCTGGGAATTGTCATGGGTGATGTTGCAATGGAGGATGTAGGCCATTTTGTATCATCATGTATCATGCGGAACTGTGTGGGAGAGAGGGTCGTCTACAGTCTGAACTGTGATCCATGCTTGATGGCAAAGCCCCAAAATGTATATATCTATCACAGGTGTTATGCCACACTGATGAGGGATGTGTATGTGGGAGGTTGTGGGAGGTTGGGGGGGTGGCATATGGGTACTCCTGGAATTTCTGTGTAACTTTTATGTAATCAATGTATCCTAAAAATATATATAGATATATTAAAATTTTTTAAAAAGAATAGACTTTTAATAAATTTTAAAAAATAATAATAAAAAACTAAAATGGTAAAAATGGGACCACTTCTCCAATCAAATTATATTCAAGAAATGCGTTCAATCACAAACTTCCATTTAAAAAGTAACTAAGGTATCTATAGCTCTGCATCTCTGCAGTGCTGAGCAGCTCACACCTTCCCAAGTAGAAAGTGTAGACCCTGGACGATGGCTTGGCTGGGTGGCCTGACTTTTCAGTTAAGGAAAATATCACTCTGGAGCAACAATTTCCTTGCCAACTGAGCAAACACTGACATCCTCGTTTTGCAGATCAGATCTGGAGGTGCTATTCTCTTTATTGGCTAAATTCACACGACTGGTCAAGCATGGAGCCAGATCTCTCTCTGAGGTTTACTAACTCCTAGCCTCACACTGGTATGAGGCTGCCTTTTTTCTCAAGCAGTTTCCTCTGAATTTCAGAAAATAGCCAAGTTTTGGGTTCAACCAACACTTCCCTCATGAGCTACTGTCTCAGCTACCATGTGTTGCAGCCGCAACCACTGTGGGCTTTAAAATGCATTTTTACAGACTGACTCATTTACTCCATTATCCCAAGTGGACCCCTAGGAATTTTAAGGGAGAGATAAAGAAACACAAAAATAGACAACAAATCCAAATCCAGTTGCATTTTGCATAAAGAAAAGAATGAATTTTCCCCTCCTCCTATCCAATCAGGTTTGAAGTTATGAAGGCTCCTCATTAACCACATGTCTTATTCTTATTAATCATTAATAATAATAATCAGAGCTGGTGGGTCAATGCATCATGGATTAAATTATGGACTCAACATTGATGATGTTATTATTGTGCATAATGATGATGGCATGATTAGATGCTGCTTTTATATTTTCACATCCCGTTCCAACCCTCCACTGATTATTTCTCATAATACACCTTATTTAATTATCTTTACACTTATTTTGCAGATGGTAAATTAAGGCACACAGAGGTTGCAATTCAGTACATTGAGAGAGTGACTGCACTCTGTACCCTGGGGTACATGGAGGAATGAAAAGATCAGGGAGTTTAAAATTAGACCACCCAGGGTGTGAAGCCTGGTTCTGCCATTTCCTAGCTGCTTGATTTTGAGCAAGCGATTGACCCTCTGAACCTCAGTTTCCTCTTGTGTAAATGATCTGGCAGCGTTATCGGAAAGAAGTTCCATGTGAGAGCCAAGTGGAAGCTAACGTTCTTCCCTCCCACTCACTACACACTTGGGGATTGTTTGAAATTATCTTGCTTGGGCCATTGCATAGCCATAGTAGTTTAGTGCTTAAAATATAACAACAACCACAACAACAATAATAATTACCATCACTTAACTGAGTACTTATCGTAAGCCAAGCACTGTTCTAAGGACTTTACATGCCTTTAGTTATTCCTCAAAATAGTTATCCCTTCCTATGGGAGAAGTGTATTATCCTCATTTTACAGTTGGAGTAATGGAGACAGAGAAAGGTTAAGTGGCCCAAAGTGTCCCAGCTATTAAACAGCAGAGTAGAATTTTAACCTAGACATTCTGGCTCCAGAGTCAGGTTCTAAGGCTCTTTCTCATTTAAGGGATCTTTGAGAAATGGCTTCATCCAAATAGATCTCTATTGCTCAATTACTCCATATTCTTGAAATGAATTTATTCATACAAGCAACAAACCATTTGTTCATTCATTCATTCAACATGTATTTATTGAGCACCTAATAGCCACCAAACTAACAGTTTCATTTTTACAATCCGCTGAATATCATCCCAGTCTATGTGAGCCACTAAATCAGTCACTTTATACTTCCCTTCCAACTCATTCCTAAGACTCTTTTGAGATAAGATCTCTCTCCAAAAGGAGCACCTCTTGAAGTTGCTAACCCCTAAGTCTACTCTTGTATTAATTCATCACCCATTTACTGAATATATTTTGTGTAAAAGGCAGAATTTTCTATGCAATAAAGGAGTGATTCTGATCTGCATCAGAATCATCTGGGATGATTACGTATTAACAGGTTCCTGGACGCTTTCACAGATCTACTGAATCAGAATCTCTGTAGGTGGAGACTGGGGGTCTGTGTTTTAATTAGCATCCCAACTGATTCATCTATACCATAAAATTTTAGAACTACTCATAAGCTCCTAGTTTCTGTCTTCCAGAGCCTAATGATTAAGAAGAGAGGTAAGTCATGCACTAACTTAACATAACAAAACATATGAAATGCTTAAGTATTCTAAGAAATATTCAAACTAATTTCGAAGGGAGTAGAATTTTAGAATTTTGCAGAATCACAGATAATTATCTTTACTCTATGGGTAGCCTCTGACATCACCGCAGCCTGCAATTCAGTGCTTACCTGTGTAAATTTTCAATCTTTTATTTTTAATGTCCAGAATCTTGGGGGAAAAATTCCTTTAAACTGTTGTCAAAGCTATGAGTCCAAAATTCTACTCTGAAATTCAAAGGCTAATAGCTGTTTCCTTTGTTGTCTAAAATCAGCTGGAACTGGAACAATGCTTCTCTAAAAGCATGAAGGTGGAAAGCCCCTGCTTGTGGTCTAGAGAAGAGTCACGGGATGCAGGGCAATGTGAGGTAAGAGCATATTAACAATTCAAAATAGTATTCCACTATGTTAATTTTAAAGAACAATTTCCCCATGGCATTATTTGTAACCTATCATTTCAGCAACCCCAACATCATAACAACCAATACCCCCTTGACAAACTCCACAACCATGATAATAAATAATACTTTCGTCTCTTAACCTGTCCTGGCTACTAGTCTAAATGCCTCATATATATTAACCCATCCTATTGTTAATCAATTTAAGCAGGGAGGGGATGATCAGAAGAGGCAGAGAAGCAAGCCAATAAGGCAACCGCTGCCTCCAGCTCAGTGATGCTTGTATTCAGAGGGCTCATCAGAAACTTTTCTTCTTCTTGTGGCTCTTGGTAGCTTGTATTTTAAAGCACCCTCAAGAAGCTCTGAGATGTTCTCTCCATCTTGGTGCAAATGATGTCCATTGGGCCCTTTCCCATCTCTTGTCTCAATACATCAGAAATGTACTAATAATTCCTAAATCCTGCATATCATCTAGAAGAAAAAGTAAAACGCTCCAAGGGGGAAAAAGTATGATTTATCAACAGGTGGCCACATTTAATAGAGTTTTAAATGCAGGGTGGTAGACAGCTGAAAAAAATCCTATTTCTGGTGAATAAAGACGAGAAGGAATAAATGTTGGTTGAGGCTGCTGTTTCCCCAGGTCCTTGCCAGTGAAACACCCTGGTATTGTTAGGAGCCTAACATTGCCCCTCTACCTTGGAGTGTATACTTCCATACTCCCAGGTGAAGAGGAAGATGGGCATAATTTGGACAGCTAGAAAATGGGAAGAGAAGGCACTCCACAATGAGGGAACAACCCCATGGACAAAGGCCACGGCACTCCAACAACATCAGCACCCTCAGCTACCTTTTATTGGATTTTACCAAATGCCAGGAAACAGACTGTCTCCTTTATTTTGCACAAAAATCTACGAGGTACACATTGCTCAAATCATCCTTTAAACGAGCATATTAAAGTTCAAAGTGGTTGAGTCACTTGCCAATGTGAAGCAAGTAAGCTGCAGAGGTGAGAGGCAAAGCCTCAGTCTAAATCAGTTCCCTTAAATACCAGACTTTTCCACCTTTCTACACTCCTGAGTAGGGGGAAATCGCAGATTGCGATGGAGGTACATTCTTACATTAATTATTTTGTGTAGGAAATATTCCTTTCACTTAACTATTGCTCTCCAATCTCCTGCATCTAGCATCTTGGAACAAGTTATCATTTTCCATGACCTTTGATCCTGTAGTTCACTAATCTTAATGCCCACCCTTCCATCATGCCAGCTGTTGAAATTATCAAGGTTTAGATATTTGATTGCACTCGATTATAAACTTACGTGAACAAAGACATTGTACCATGTTATAAACTTTTTATGTTCAAAATTCATCCAAAAAATAAGTGGTCTTCACTTAATTTAGAATTGAGTACAAAAATAGTAACCATTGGAAAACCTGATTTTTGGCCTATGTTCTCCCACTGATTGACTAGCGGATGTTACACAGTGGCTGAATCACAACTGATGCTGAATAAATAATGATTTTTATTATTGTAATTTTTATTGAATTCTCAGAGATGCCTCATTCATTGTATCAATAAACTAAAGCAGTTTGATTTGATCATTTCTAAGGTTCTTTTCTGCATATAATTTTATAGAATTCTAAATTTTAATGAGAAAAATTCCCTCATTTGGGAAACTTTCTGGCTGTTGTTAACCATAACTTGTTGTTTTCCCACCGTTGGGTCAATTTTTCTTTCCTGGTCCCATTACCCCTCAGGTGAAATTGACATTTTCATGGCCTGGTGAGTGGAGTGTGAAATAATTAAATGTGACAAGCCGATTGCCTTCAGATTGAGTCCAACTCCCAAATAGTAGGATTGATTTTCCTCCAACTTATGTCAAGATATGGGTCTGACAAGTTACCACCCAAAAGGAGGTTTTTCAGAGCATTTCCAGCAGCTGAAGTTTGGGCTTATAATGAAAACTGTCCATTGTACAATAGAGATTGCATAAGTAGACCGCATAACTCATCTACATACAGCCAGATCTGTCATTTGGGCTAATGAGGAAAAAGCCAGACTAAACTTGAGAAGTCCATGTTCTAGAATTCAATTCAAGTCCCTATGGGGGTGTACTAGTCAGGGTTCTCTAGGGAAACAGAACTGACAGGAGATATCTGTAAATAGTATGAGATTTTATAAAATTGTCTCATGCAACCATGGGGATGCACAAGTCCAAATTCCATAGGACAGGCTGCAAGCCAGGGACTCTGATGAAGGTCCTCAATGAGTCCCCAGGAGACGCTGTCTGTCTGAAGTAGAGCTTGGAATTCTCTCTCCGAATATTGAGATCACTTCTCCTTTTAAGGACTTCAACTGATTGGATGAGACCTCACTCATTGCTGACCGCAATCTCCTCAGTTGATTGTAGATGTAAGCAGCCATGTATGCGATCAACTCACTGATGATTAAAGTCCATGAAATGCTCTTGTGTTACAATTAGCCCAGTGCTTGCTTGACCAAACCCCTGGGCACCATTATCTGTCCAAGTTGACACATTAGCCTAACCATCACAGTGGGCATGCTTATAGAAATAGAAAAAACATTTATTTTAACTAGCCTGTAATATGCTAGTTATAATAAAGTGCTTGAAAACTGCTTTCTTAAGTAGCCTTAACTGTTTTGCCTACTCTCAATTACAGATTTGACTTGCTTGGCAAACTTCGCAGACGAGTCAAAGAGGAACTTTATATACTCTGAATTAGCAGACCCCTGAAATAACAGTGTTAGGGGAAATAGTTTATACTCAACCCCCCATGTTGCCATGTGCAGGAGCTTCCATTAAGAGAATCCTCCTGGCCTCTCTATGTCTCCTGGGCAAGAGAAATAACTTACCTGGTTGATAGGTTCT
>PVKH010017327.1:0-15451 GCA_004027955.1 Chaetophractus vellerosus | reverse complement strand
AGAAAATAGGAACTCTCAGATAACAGAGTGCAAATTGACACAACTACCGTAGAGGGAAATTTGACATAGCTATGAAAATTACAAATACATATGACCTTTGACCCAGCAAATCCACTTCTGGGAATTCACTCAATCGATAAAATTTTGCATGAGCAAAATGTACTACTTATGATGTTTGTGACATTTTTGTGGAAGCCAAATATGGGAAACAATCCAAATGTCAATAAATTTTGGAACAAATAAATAGGGCACTAGCCATAAATATATTATGGTATATCCATTCAGTGGGAAAATATGCAGTTGTAAAAAGAATGCAGAGGCTCTTTTGTACTAGCATAAAAAGATTTCCAACAGATGTGAATAAATGAAGACATTAAGGTACAGAGCAGTGTGCACAGTATGCTTCTATGCTTCCTTTTGCATAAAATGTATGGGGAGGATGACCCTATATTTTCATATTTGCTTATATATGTAAGGAGACTCCTGAAAGATACCTAAGAAACTAATGCATGTAATTGCCTCTAATGGAGGAAGTGGAGAGCTAGAAAGAGAAGAAACAGGAGTGAAAAGAAGAATTTTCACTGTGTAACTTTTCATGTATTTTATATCACATGAACATACCAGCTATTCAAAAATAAAATATCGAAGGAGATGTAGCTCAGTGGTTTGAACACCTGCTTCCCATGTACGAGGTCCTGGGTTCAATGCCCAGTACCACTTAAAAAATAATAATAAAATAAAATAATTGTGAAACTATACACCACCATATGGATAACCACCCACCCTAAAAAGCCCTCACAGATCCCTGGGACCTGCCTTTGGAGATCCTGATTCAGTAGATCTGGGTCATGACTCAGAGACCTGAATTGTTTTACATGTTGCCTGATGATCCTGGTGTGCAAGACGTGATGAGGACTAAATTTGAGAAGTGTAAGTATAAAGCTGTATTAGTCAGGGTTCTCTAGGGAAACAGAATCAACAGGAGATAATCTGTCAATCGTATGAGATTTAATAAGAGTCTTTCACATGACTGTGGGGATGCACAAGTCCAGGTTCTGCAGGCAGGCTGCAAACTAGGAGCTCTGATGAAAGTCCAATGAAGGTCCTTGATGAGTGTCCGAGAGACATTGATTGTCCAAAGACAAGTTGGGACATTCTCTCTGAATGCTGAAATCACTTCCCCTTTTAAGGCATTCAAATAATTGGATAAAGCATCACTCATTGCTGACAGCAATCTTCCTGGTTGATGTAGATGTA
Organism: Chaetophractus vellerosus; assembly: GCA_004027955.1. Classification (NCBI taxonomy): domain Eukaryota; kingdom Metazoa; phylum Chordata; class Mammalia; order Cingulata; family Chlamyphoridae; genus Chaetophractus; species Chaetophractus vellerosus. Next base: position 14,194 of record PVKH010017327.1, on the reverse strand, counting down.
ATATGCTATCTATGCAATATACTAACTGGCAACTAAAGTCCATAAATGTCCTTGTATTACAATTAGCCCAGTGCTTGCTTGACCAAACAACTGGGTATAATTACCTGGCCAAGTTGATACATTAGCCTAACCATCACATTCTACCCCTTGTCATCGAGGCAACCACACACATTACCTTAAACCGTACATAGTCTCTAAGTAAAAACAATAACAGACATACATACATATATATTTCTGTCTAACAATGTTCAACTCTCCTGCGTACAACCGGAAACACATTAATTCCCTAGAGAACAGAGTGCAAGTCCTTGGATAATAGTCACTGTTAGACTTGACGTCCTTAAATATTATGACATGAAACTAATACAACTTATCATATGATAAGGGAAAAGGTTGGGGAAGAAAACAAAGAAATTCGTTTTGTGTACATATACATTCATACCCATAATGAAACAAGGAAGAAAGATTCATGGCAATTACAGTCCTCATTTCTGTAACTGGTCATGTGATTGAAGTTTATATTATCACTGCCTTCTTCCACTACCCATTCCATGTTCCCATTACCCTCAGCAAACACTTCAGCTGGCTGTGGTTCTTTGTGTCTTTAATTTGAGTTAGGGTTTTTTTCGCTCAACCTAGAACTCTTAGGCTTATACAGATCCAGAAGAAATTTAGTAGACTGCCCATCAGTTTCACTTCTAGGTACCCCATGGTCTGTTCGCCAATGCCATAATTCTAGATAACTCAGACTATTTTGAGTGCTGCTTTGAATCTGCCCTTCATTGCTGTAGCCACGCCCACCTTGTCTTTGGCAATTTGACCTAGATCCAATCATCCCCATAATGTTCAAGGATTCTAATTCCATTACAGCCCTCCTTACAATAATATCTGGACTACAAAGAAGAGCAATTACAGAGCTCTTCAGGGAAGATGGAGTTAGTCTTGCAAATTCATTCCTCACAGTCCTGGTTAAAGGTGTGTCCTCTGGACATTCCTGGGGTAGGTGGGCAGGTCTCAAATGGTAAATCCAGTCTAGCATTCCAATCTCTCTAAGACGTTGAATTTCCCCTTCTACTGTATACCAGGGCAAATCAGGCATCTCAACCTCAGACATGCTGGGCCGTCTTTTGGTCCATGTTTCAGTCAGCCACCCATACAAACTGTTAGAGCCCTTTCTAACCCCTCGAGCTATAGCACTGAATCCAGAATTTCTGCTTAGTGGGCCCATATCAATAAATTCAGTCTGATCCAACTTTATATTCCTTCCACCATTATCCCATACCCTTAGTATCCATTCCCACATATATTTGCCTGATTTCTGTCTATGTAAGTTGGAAAACTCATACAGTTCTTTCAAAGTATAGCATAATTCCTCATGGGTCACACTTTGTATTTCTCCTTTGGGGGCTTGTTGTGATTTTAGTCTAGTAATACGTCTCAAAGACAAGAGGGGTGGTGGGGGTGGATATGGAGAAGGATTAGAAATGTCTTGCAAGCTACTGACCTCAGGGCATTCCATTGCGTTTTCTTCTGGTGAGACAGAGTTGGTACCAGGAATAGAGTAGTGCTTTTGCAATTACCAAAATGCTGGAATGGTTCTATAAATGGGTAAGGGGTATTTTTTGGAGGAATTGTGAGATGCTTGGTAGAAAGACCTACAGTGCTTTGAAGAGCCTGTTGGACTCTAAAGTGACTTTTTTAAAAAAGATTTATTATTTTATTTATTTATTATATATCCCCCCCTTTCTGCTTGTTTTTGCTGTGTTCATTTTTGCATTCTTCTATGTCTGCTTGTCTCCCACCGCTGCAGCATCCTGCCGAGTCAGCTCACCGCGCAGCGGCCTGCCTGCTCGCGGCGGCTTGCCCTGCTCGCGGCGACCTGACTGCTCGCGGCAGCTTGCCCTACCCGTGGCGACTTGCCTTCTCAAGGCGGTCTGCCCGCTCGAGGAGGCCCTGGGAACCGAACCCAGGGCCTCCCATGTGGTAAACCGGAGCCCTACCAATTGAGCTACAGCCGGTTCCCTCTAAAGTGACTTTTTTTTGGGGGGGGCCGGCTGTAGCCCAATTGGTAGGGCGCCCTTGGTGGGCAGGGACTCACAGACAAAATAACATGACAGAAGAGTTAATTGGAGTTTTAATGCTGAAGCCCGGGGAAGTAAGCACACAGAGGATCAGAGCAGCTGGGCCCAAAGAGAATCAAGCCCTGGGGAGAGAGACAAAGCCGGTCACCTGATAGTCTACAGCTGGCCTTGTGGAGACAGCAGGGCAGTTGAGCCCAGAAAGAAATAAGCTCCAGGAAGAGAAGAACCCAGGAAGCCTGAACCCTTGGCAGCCCTCAGCAGACATCTTGCTCCAACACGTGGCAACAGACTTTAGTGAGGGAAGTAACTTACGCTTTATGGCCTGGTAACTGTAAGCTTCTACCCCAAATAAATACCCTTTATAAAAGCCAACTGATTTCTGGTATTTTGCATCAGCACCCCTTTGGCTGACTAATACAAAAGGTTAGAGACTTACTGGGAGGCCAAATTGAAGTTCAGAGAGAAGCAGTAGACTAGGAATGAGGAAGTGTCCCCAAAAATTATTCTTCCAACTTCCCATTTCTTAGGTTCTTCCTTTGGTACTTTATTCCTGCCATTACAGACAGCCCTGGCAGGCATTAGAAAGGTAAATAACTTCTTTGATCAGTTGCAAGTAGCCACAGGATAACAGGAAGAGGAGGAATAAAGAGAAATCCCAAGCTTAGAAAGAAGGGAAGAGAAGGATTCCTATTGCCACCTAACCATCCAGATACTAATCTATGCTGTTAAAATCAAAATATGGGGAAAAATACACCCAATGTAAATGATGGACTATAATTAACAGCAATATTTTAGAATCCTTTCATCACTTGTAACAAAGGAACCACACTAACACAAAGTGCCAAAATTAAGGGGGTATATGGGGTATATTTTCTTACATGACTTTTTTGTAAACCTGCAACTTCTCTAATTTTAAAAAAATTACAATAATTTAAAAAACAACATTATACTAAGTGAAAGAAACCAGACACAAAGTACCACACATCCATTTATATAAAATGTAAATTTAAATAAATTTATAGAGATGGAATTAGACTAGTGGTTATGTAGGGCTGGGGAAGGATAGAGGAATTGAGAGGTGACTGCTAAGGGGTATTGGGTTTTTCTTTTGGGAGTAATGAAACTGTTCTAAAATTGATTGTGATGAATGCACAACTCTTTGATTATACTAAAAGCCATTGATTATACACTTTGTATTACTTGTACGATATGTGAATATATCTCAATAAAACTGCTTTTAAAAAAATCTTCAGGGGAGGAAAGTCAGAAGGAACTCATTTTTATTATATTATCAGTTTTCTCTATGCTTATGATGTCATTCTCCATCTATTTGAACCTCATATAGGTGATATTTTCTTATGGTGTAGGTGATATTTTCCTGCTCTTTTTCCCCAGCTCCAGCAAATCTCACATTCCTTCTCAGGACGATTCTTAAATTATTTAAAAACAAAAGAAAATCACATTTTAATGTGATTTAGGGAAGAGTGAAGTAGCGGATTCTCATCCTTTTGTATGTACCTTTTGGTCTTAGCTATACAATAGCAAAATCACATAGACTTTTTAACCATATCAAAAATCTTGGAGGTAATACTCTGCCAGTGGCTTGAAAAATGAATATAAGTTCAAAAAGACATAAAGAGGAGAAACATTCCAGTGAGAGGGACTCAGCATATTCAAAGGCATGGAGGCATGAAATAATGGGGGGAAAGGCAGAGGGAGTCTGTAAATGATTCAGGATTGCTATAGAGTAGGAATTGGTAAACTATGGCCCATAGGCCAAGCCTGGCCCACTGCCTGTTTTTGTATGGCCTGTGAGCTAAAAATGTTTTTTTACATTTTTAAGTGTTTGATAAACAGTTAAAAGAAGAAGAATATTTGTGACACATGAAAATCATATGAAATTCAAATTTTACTGTCCATAAATAAAGCCTTATTGGACCATGACACAGTCATTTGTTTACATATTGTTTATGGCTGCTTTCACATTGCAATAGCAGAGTTGAATACTTGCAACAGAGACCTTATGTGAGGCTCTCATTGCTTCTCACTGCAGCTCAGCACACTACAAATCACAGTGAGGTAGTTATAACTCTATTGCATTTTGAGTGCCACACATATCACCATACCAGTCCAAAACTATCATGCCAAAAGAAGAAAGAAAGTAGACTTCAAATGCCATGTTTTAAGGCAAAGTAGAGCGCGGATCATTTTGTTATCAAACTAGATGAAAAAGCATTGTGTTAATTATACAATGACACTATAGCTGTGCTAAAAGAATACCATATCCATCAACATTACCAGACTAAGTACTTGTGACAATATTTCCAACTCACAGGAAAGCATCAATCAGAAAAATTAGAAATTTTGAGACAGACTATCTCATCACAGTAAAATTTATCACAAAAGTGAAAAATAGGCTGCAATCAAAGCAAGTTTCCAAATGGCTGATTTGTTATTCAAGCATGGAAAGCCACTTACCAATAACAAGTTAATTAAATCGTGTTTAATTCCAGCAGCTGAAGAGATGTGTACACAGAAAATAAGTGTGTTGAAGACTGTTAGCAGTTCAGTGAGAACAGCTGCTTAGACATTGGGAGTCAATTACAAAACAAGAAATGGGAATCCTATTTATAGGGTAGGGTAAGGGGTCTCGAATAGCCAAAACCACACTGAAAAAGATGAATGAAGTTAGAGGACTCACACTTCCCGATTTTAAAACTTATTACAAAACTACTGTAACCAAAACAGCATGTTACTGGCACAAGGACAGACATGGACCAATGGACTCAAATTGAGAGCTCAGAAATAAACTCTCATATCTACAGCCAATGCCAATTTTTTTTGAATTTTTATTAGAGAAGTTGTAGGTTTACAGAAAAATCATGCATAAAATACAGAATTCCTGTATACCACCCTATTAGTAACACCTTGCATTAGTGTTGGCCAATTGATTTTTGGCAAGGATGCCATGACCACTCAATGGGGAAAGAATAGCCTTTCCATCAAATGGTGCTGGAAAAACTGGATATCCATCTACAAAAGAATGAAGGCAGACCCCCTACCTTACATCATATACAATGATTAACTAAAAATGCATCAAAGACCTAGATGTAAGAACCAGGACTATAAAACTCCTAAAAGAAAACATTGGGAAGAATTTTTTTGAGCTTGTGTTATGCAATGGTTTCTTAGACTTCACATCCAAAGTATAGGAAACAAAAGGAAAAATAGATAAATGAGACTTCATCAGATTCAAAAACTTTTGAGTGTCAAAGGTTTTCATCCTGAAAGTAAAAGGACAACCTACAGAATGGGAAAAATTTGTAAACCACATATCCACTAAGCATTTAATAGCAAGAATCTAAAATGAAATCCTACAACTCAACAACAAAAAGGCAAAAAAAAGCAATTAAAAAATGGGCAAAAGACTAAAATAGACATATCTCTGAAAAAGATACATGAATGTCCAAAAAGCACATGAAAAGATGCTCAACATCATTAGCCATTTATTTGTGCAAATCAAAACCACAAGGAGATATCATTTCAGACCCATGTAAATGGCTACTATTATAAAAAAAAATAGTGTGTGGGGGGAATAAAACATATTGGAAAGGTTGTGGAGAAACTGTAACACTAATTCTTGGCTGGTGGCAAAGTTAAATGGTGCAGTGGCTATGGAAAACAGTTTGGCAGTTCCTCAGAAAGCTAAGTATAGAATTACCACATGATCCAGCAATCTCCCTTCTAGGTATAAACCCCAAAGAATTGAAACCAGGGACTTGAACAGATATTTGCACATCGATGTTCATAACAGCATTTTTCACAATTGCCAAAAGGTAGAAGCAACTCGTATCCATTAATCAAGGAATGGTAAATAAAATGTGGTGAATACATACAATTGAATATTATTCAGCCATAAAAAGGAATGGAGTTCTGATACATGCAACACCATGTATGAACCCTGAAGACATCATGTTGAGTGAAATGTCAGACACAAATGGAAAAATATTTTATGGTCTCACTGAGACAAAATAATTAGAATAAGCAAATTCATAGAATCAGAAACTAGAATACAGGTTACCAGGGGCCAGGGTGGGGGTAGGGAATAGCAAGAAGTAGGATAGTGACATAAGGTATGTATTTTAGATAAGTGACTGAGATGCTTAATATGAAGAAGAAAGTTATCTTTCCTTGCATTCATTTCCTTTTTTATATCAGTATCATCAATGGAATTTTTATGGTCCTTTTGCTGGTAAGATTAGCATAGCAGACAAATGAAGACATGCTTTTCCTCTCTCCACCTCTCTATCTCAAGAGATCCCTTTTTATTTCTTGTGACTTCATTTCATAGAAAATTAAATAAAAAATTCAATCCCTATATCAGAGATATTTTCATAGATATATTCTATAAGCTGATGTGGAAATCTGCTAGGAGACCCAGAATTTCATTTATTTACAGAATGGAGTACACTCTAGATTTCAGAATGTAAGGCTTTGGCTTCAGAGGTATACTCTTAGTTATAATATAGCAGCCTTAGGGGAGAAATGAGTCATCACTAAAAATATGATTTTAGATAAAAACCCAGATTTCTTATAAACCCCGGCTGTGCTGCTCCGGCACTATTCCATACATATTTTTCATGGGCATTGAATTAACCTTCAATGGATGTTACGTTGCCTACAGTGGTCCTCACAACATCTCTGAAAAGGTTTTTTTGTTTTTGTTTTTTTATCAGTGTAAGATCTTTCATTTATAGTTGTAGAAAATTTAAATTAAGATTAAATATATGAGGGGGGCCATGGACACCATAAAGTTCACAGGGCACATTTCAGCTAAGCCTGCTGTATTTTATAAATATGGAACCAAACTGGATTTCTAGAGTCACTGGTGTGCTTCTTCCAGAATTTTCTGGAACCACCTATTACCTTCCAATGTCTCCTCTGGCAGTTCTGTGGAAGCCAAGCCCTGCAGGCCACTGGGTCCTCAATGGAGTAGCTGTTTATGTGAGGTTAAGCAAAATTTCTGGTTAAAATGAAACTCTTACATCTGCTCACTCAACTGTATCACTTCAAAGAGAAAAACAAACAAAGCCCAGCTTCCTGTCATCTCCTAACTTTAAAGGATGACAAACTACAGTTGCTTTCCATTTTGACTAGAAGCAAAACTACAGAAGAATAACGTAATATATCAAGAAACCAAACAAACTGAAGTAACCTTCTTCATCAGCAAAAGTTAACTACTTAAAGGCACAGGAAAACCTCCTACGCAGACACTCTCTTCAACTGTGAGTAAGGAAAAAAACGAAAGAAAAAAAGAAAAGGAAGAGAAACTCTCTTCTGAACAATCAAATTAAAACCTAATACTATACTGGAACTTCTGAAATCTGCAAGTGCTTTTCAACTATTTATAATAAATAGACAAGAAACTACTAAAATAATAGAAATGTGCTTACAATGGAAGATTTTCCTTTTTAAAAGATGAATCCCCTTCCTGCTACCTAAGAGAAGACCTTGACTATTAGAGATTACCAGGATGGAGACTTCTTGGGTTCCCTAAGACAACCATCACACTCTGCCTCAATGTTTTGCCTCCTGACTTTAGACAGGACTCAGTGGCTCACTCATTCATTGATTCACTATGTGCTCATTCATTCATTCATAACTTTCTTTTGTGGTAACATATATACAACTCAAAAGTTCTCATTTTTACCATTTTCAAGTATACAATTTAGTGGCATTAATTACATTAACACTGTTGTGCTATAACACCACCATCCATTACCAAAACTTTTCCATCACACCACAGAGAAATTCTGTACCCGTTAATCAATAACTCCCCGTCCCACATTCCCACTCTACTTTGGCCCCTGGTAACCTGTAATCCTCTCTCTGTCTCTATTCATTTTCATATTCTAGGTATTTAACATAAATTAAACAAGGAAACAAATAAGGAATCATCCAATATTTGTATTTTTGTGTCTGATTTTTTCACTTAACATGATGTCTTCAAGGTTCATCCATGTTGTCACATTACAAGAGCTTCATTCCTTTTTCAGTTGAATAATATTTCATTCATCTGTTGATAGACACTTGAGTTGCTTTCACCTACTTACTATTGTGAACAATGCTGCTATGAACATTGGTGTACAAATAGCTGTTCAAGTCCCTGTTTTCAGTTTTGGGGCGTATATACCTAGAGGTGGCATTTCCAGCTAATATGATACTCTTAACTTTCTGAGGAACTGCCAAACTGTTTTCCACAGTGGCCACACCATTCTACATTCCCACCAACAATATATAAGTGTTCCTATTTCTCTGCATCCTTACCAACACATGTATTTTTTTATTTTAATTTTAATTTTTTCTAGTAGCTATGGTTGTTGCTATTTGATGATGCCAACATTTGATCAAATTACTTTGTAGAATAATAGCCTGTGAATTCCTTCACAAATTTCTCACCCACATGCCCATACCCCCACACTCCTAGGGTAAGGGCAGTAATTTTTCATAAAGAAATTCATTTAATGAACCCTGTTCTTTTACAATAAAAATAGAGGGATGTTAAGAGAAGTAGTGGAAACACTTTGATGACAATTAAACTAATTAGATCACCAATGATCAGGGGCGAGTCATACCTTCTGCCCTCACCTTCCTTACCTATGGAAGGTGGTGGTGAGACTAATTCAGGGTTTGTTGTAGTTGCTTTTCAATGTGTGGTCTATGGACTCAGAATCACTTGGGGTGCTTTTTTTATGGGGGGGGGGGAATACTGGGGATTAAACCCAGGACCTCATACATGGGAAGCAAGTGCTCAACCACTGAGCAACATCCACTCCCAATGAGAGTTGGTTTTTTCATTTGTTTGTTTGTTTTGTTTTTAGGAGGTACCAGGGATTGAACCCAGGACCTCATACATGGGAAGCAGGAGCTCAACCACTTGAGCATCTACTACCTGGGGTGCTTTTTAAAAATGTGCATTCCTAGGCTTTACCCCACAGCTACTTAATCAGAATCTCTAACACTGCAGTCCTTATACCTGCTTTTAAAACAGGGACAAAAGGAGAGTCTTGAGTGTTGTAAAGTTAACAAGCATTGGACGAGGCTATGGCCAAGGTCTTTCATTGCTAAACGTCATGACCACATAGCAGAGAGTGTCACCAAGAGGAAGGAGATTTTTTGTTAGGATTGGGGAATTTGGGGATAGGGAGGTAATGTGGAAAACAAAAAACTTCAGAAATTATGCAATTCAATATGCACTGAAAACATATATAGAAAGAAGTGTGATATTCATCCCTAAAAAAAGAGTAAAAACATGATTTTGAAATGACGAATTTTAGTACAATTTATAGTGAGGAAACCTACTAGGAATAACCATCTTAAAAATATGTGGTTGATAATTTAAGCTATAATTAGAAAGAGAATAAGGGAATAAATTCCAGATGCCTCTGTTTCATGTGGCAGCACAGTGACACTTAAGTAAGGGCTGCTCAAATTAAGTTAGAGATGACAAGTGTTTGCTGCAGAATGGAGGAAATATTTTTGGTAGATTGCCTTTAATCATCATACTGGTGGTGGATTAGACTTCATTGGTGATAGAAGGAAAACAAACTGAAGAATCGTGGCATAACTGAGGAAACAGAACATTTTGATTAACAGTTAACGGTGATTGTTTGGAAACTTTTTTTTTTTTCAGCATTTTTGAGAGAACTGATGAAATAAAAAGCATATTTCTGGGTCAGAAAAAAATCACAGAAAGGATAACATTTAAAACTCCAATAAATCCTCTCATGAGTGAACCAACTTTTCTAGGCTGGAAGTCACCATACATCCGCATTGAGATTCTCAGTCTCACCCAGGAATACAATTAATTATTGGATACACCACTAACTGGGTTAGATGACGTCCTCAGAAAAGACCAGGTAAATTCTTGCCATGTCAACAGTTTTGGCCATGAACATTTTCTCTCCGTTTGAACTAAAACTTAATTTTGCAAATACATGTGCCCTCACAAATGCCTGTGTTATGGTACTCTGAAGGGGTCTAATCATGTTGAATTTGCAAATCTGTGAGTCTTTTAGAGTTCCAGGTACATCTTGACCAATATAGATTTTATACGATTATTGTCTATTTACAAATCAGTGAGGGCTACATCCTCTTTGGTAGTATAACTTGTTAACTTGGGGGACGAGTTGCATGGTGCTTTTCTAAGAATGCTGTACTTGAGATTAAAAGGGAATATGCACTCCCCTAGGTGTTAATAAAAACATGTTATCCTAATTAATGTACAATTATGTTGTGTTGTCCAGAAAAAACAAATACGAGTTCAGATAATTTGTCCCACTGTCTACTTAAGAACACTTATGGGAAGCGGATGTGGCTCAAGTGGTTGGGCTGCCGTTTACCATATGGGAGGCCCCGGGTTCGATTCCCGGGGCCTCTTGGTGAAGGCAAGCCAGCCCGCCTGGTGTGGTGAGCTGATGGCCCATGGCGTGTTGAGTTGACAGCCCACATGGCATGGTAAGCTGGCACAGCAAGATAATGCAACAAAAGGGAGACAAGCAGACAGACAGACACACACAAACACACAGCAACATGGACACAGTGAGCACAAGCAGCAAGGGGGAGATAAATTTAAAAAAAATTAAAAAACAACAACAAAGAACACTTATTGAAGTGCTCAGATCCACCGGTAATATAAAAATGTTATTGTCAATAGATTCACCCTGCTCTCCCACCAGAAATAAGCAAGAACCTAAATTGATTCTTTCAAGTTTGGTTTCTTTTCTCTTATTCCTTCACACATTATGAGAGCAAGATTAAATTTTAAGTCTGCCTCTGCCCACAAAAGTGGGGGCAGAGAATGTCCTATAAAAAACAAATATTAAGGAAGAAGTAAGAAAAGGAAAAGAAAAGGACCTAAGATCTATTATACTATGAGCCACTGTACCACAGTAATTCTACAAGGCAGTGTTCTTGTGCTCATTCTCACAGATCAGAAAAATAATGCTCAATTGACTGGGAAACCTGACAAAAAACAAGTTAGCCACTAAATCTCATCCTTTTCCCATTGTGTCCTACTGCCTTGACCCCAAAAATGTTTAGCTAATTTACTTCTAAATCCTTTTTTGGGAAGTATTCTTAAACTTATAATTATATATTATTTAAACAAATAACCTAACATTGATTCAAAGCTGACTATGAGCCAGGTACTGGATGCTTTAGATATATTAATCTTCATAAAATTGTGTGAACTTAGTATTGTCCTTATACTATAGATGTTGAAATTATGACGTAGAAACTTGCTAATATAGTTTGCAAGAAGTAAACAAAAGAACAGGAATTCAAACCATGGTATGGATGACTGTAAAACACCTATTCTTTCCACTTCACCATGGTGACCATTTTATTTTAGTCTGGCTCAATAAGGATGAAACTTCAGATAATCCAGCAAAATGTCTCTAGATCCTCTCCCATCTTGGAAGGTAGGAAATGTTCTGGCAGTGGGAAGACATTCCAATCCATCTGTTGACATAGTAGACCTTTTCAATATACAAAGCATGTTATAGTAATAAACCCTCAGCCCCGAGTGTGTGGAAATGACAGATAGAATGGAGAAATTTCATGCAAATCAGTTTATATAGAATAAATAGGAAAGTGAATTAAGTTGCCAGGTGCTAGACAAATGACAGAATAAAGGTGCTTAATGGCAAATAAATATTAGTGTTGGAAAGTAATTGACGAACACAATGGATGATCCACAAAATAATATCAACAAAAAAGTACTTGCAAAATATATAATGAAATATTGCCTGTCTATGCAGAATGTACCTAACAAACTCTGAATTTTTTTTTACCAAGTTTAATATAAATAAGGAACTAGTATTTCTGTATGCTAAAGTACCTTTTCTCCAAATTAATTTAAAAGCATTCTGGAATTGATGGAATTTTTTCCAATTTTTCCACACTACTTCCATTTCTAGAAAGAATATCTGAAGGTTCACTTTTCAAATCAGTTTTCAGCAATGTAAAAACTTCACATTACTATTGTCATAAAAATGTTGGCCCCTTTTGGTTTAAAGACTTTTTCAGGTCATCTCATGGCCATTAGAATCAAGTATAATCTAAATACCTTGTTGCTGATTAGAAACTTTGTAACATGTGCTTTCTGGAATTTTAACATTTTCTTTCAATATCTAGGAAATAGCAAGAGGAACTGAGTTAAACTAAAGTGCTCTTATTAGATGTCCTTCGAAAATATTTCAGGGAGTCTGTCTGTTATGCTCATGTAATTGGCAATCATAAAACCCCAGGGTATTAATACCATTGCAATGACGTGAAATTGATAAAAATAATCATCAGGCTCTGCCAAAACCCAGGCTGTTCAGGCTGTTTTCCCATAATTTTTTCCACAAAAAAGGAATTTACTTTTCTTGGGATAATTATGAAAACTTTTATAAATTTTAAAGCCATTTTCTTTAATTCTGGACAATATTAATTAACATACACCTTAGAACAACAGTCGAGGTTTAATGATCATATTTTCCAAAACTAAAAGCATATCTGATAAGTAGAAGTATAATTAAAGGAATCAAAGGTAGTATCTTTGAAATCGGGATTGTCCTAGAAAAGCTCCGAATATGGTAACCATGACAATCACTATACATTTAGCATTCTCCCATTTATTTTTAGCATTTAGCACCATGACAATTTAGTACTTTTTACTTCCCATTTTCCCTGAAACAAGAAGTCTATAATTCCTAAATGCTGGCAATTCAGCATTATGAATTAAAAAGGACCATAGTAAATCACCAGAATCTGCTCTTTGTGTCCCAAACAGGATGATCTGCTGCAGAAAACGTCTTGTGATGTCTTTAGAGTGCTAATGTGTCAGCACATTCTCTTGCCCTAGAGAAACGTCTTGGGGAACAGGAAGTGACCAATGTACATTTGCTTCATAGAAGATTCATAACGGGCATCCTCTACTTTCATGTTCATTTCCAGTTGCTCAGTCAATGATTCTGCTTCATTCATAAGAATCAGAGTTAGGAAATCAGACAAGATGAAATCTATAAGCTGTTTGCTGCCACTTACTGGATAACCACTCTTCTGGCTTGAACAAATGGAAAATTTTAAACTATTCCTGGCAGTCATATACATAAACCTTCAAATTTTGGCAAATACCAGAAAAATGTTAGATACAAAATTGATAAGAAAATTACTTCCAAAATCTGTTAGGTGTCTCCTTAGTAAAAATAAGAGTATGTTGTTTTCCACTCTCCCCCACTATTAATTTTATTTTGATTTTCAGACTAGGAGAAGGACAAAGTCCAGAAACAAATATCTACAACAAAATTGGCAGGGGGCGGTGAGACAGGAGGGACAGAATATCACATAGAGTGAATAATGGACTAAGAAGAACATTAGATGGTTAATTATAACTCACAGAGTGTTCAAATAGGGTAAAGCTACAGAATGGGAAGCTTTTCTCAGAATAATTGGCATCTGTTGCCTCCACAAATGTTTGTATAGTTTATTTGCTTTGGTACAGAATATTCCATTTGGGGCAAGCTATAGAAACTGCTATTGCATGTCATCCTAACTTACTCATTTAGTACCACAAATCCACTAGAAAGAAGCCTTTGAACACTGTCAGTCAAACAGGTGTCTAATCTTTCTAATACTAATTTTTTTGCCCTTGATTGTGCCCCAGCTGTTACTGAAGTTTGCATACTTAAAGCTGGCTACCATGGTTCATCCCAATACCCCCTTACTTGGGTGGTGATTTTGGCTTGTAAATGATTGTAGTCTTTTGTGAAAATCTGTGTAAATTTAGTCAGAATACCTATAGTTCTAATTTCAAATAAAGTTTCATCCAAAAAAAAATCAGAAAACATATAATTGAATTAAATCAGCCCTATCAGATAAAATCTTATAAGTTTGAGCTAGAATCAACTTTAAAAGGCAATTAAAAATCATTAGATAGGGGCCGGCCGTATAGCCCAGTGGATAGGGCACCGGTATACCACATGGGAGGCCCCGGGTTCGATTCCCGGGGACCTCTCCTAGCGGGCAGACCACCTTGAGAAGGGCAAGCTGCCATGGGCAGGGCAAAA
>PVKH010017326.1:0-15451 GCA_004027955.1 Chaetophractus vellerosus | reverse complement strand
GTTCCCTCAGGTGTTCTCAGGTTAAAGTTCCTGAAACCAGACACAGTTAAAGTGACCATGGAGTAGTTTGTGTTTTGTCGTGCCACTGATCACACTCATTCCTGCTCCAGATACCACCTATCATGTTCTAAATCATTTCCTATGCTTGAGTCTCTAAATCCTCCACTAGACTGTGAACATTTCTAGGACACCCAATGCCTCACCCGTTGGCTGCTGAGTCAGGCATGTGGTACACAGTCAGCATTCTGTTGAACTGGTCTACCATTTTATTCTATAGCATTCCCTCCACTTATTTTCAACCCTAGATACTCCATTTCTCTGTCCCACCCCAGGACCTGGTTCCCAAAGCCTCATAGTTGGACTCACCAAAATGTGAGTATAGTTTCAGAAGAGCACTATACTTTTAATCCAGCTGATATCATTTGATTTTTAAATGTTTTTTTATGTTAAATTACATTGATTTATTTCTTGAATGGGTAATCATGTGCATGTAGCATAAGGTTCAAAAGTTTCCAAAGGGTATATGGTTAAAAGTAAGTATAGTATATTCAAGTATTAGTTTCTCATATATCCTTGCAGAGGTAGTCCATGCATAAAAAACAAATATGTGCATGTGTATGAACATGAAGTATAAATTATCCCTTCAGAGAATTGTTTGTGCAATATGCTATTATATATGTAAAATATATACATGTATATTTTGTTTAGGCTGCTTCTAATGCCAAAGTGTCTGACATATTTAATGAAAATTACATTGTGTTGTTTAATACGGTGTCATAAAACTAACCATATGACTATGGATCTTGGCTGGACTGGATACCAAGTCTTCTGCAATAGATTTAGTGAATGGTTTCCTGGTGAAACCAATGGACTGTTGCTGCTTCCAAATATACCTTCTCAAGGTGATCCCAAACGAGGACATTCCGTGATGCTGCAGTACAGATAGACAGAAGTTCAAGTAGCCTCAGGCAGCCGCTGATCCTTGGGTAATAATTCTGATTTTCCCAATGGCCTTGCCCTCAGAAGAGCTACCAAAACAATTTGTAAAACGAAAAAACAATGGCAGAATGGTCAACTCCCTTAGCAAGTGTCCGCCTTGCTGAAAGTTTCAATTTTCATGAATGGAAAGTAATAAAGAAGAATATGAGGAAAGAAATTTTATTTAAGAATCCAGTGGAAAGTTTTGTTCTTGCTTAATTTTTTTTAAACAAGAAACTCATTCTATCTTAGCTCAAAGTGTTGTCCTGAAGTATGAAAACATTTCTAACGTAATTTGTTCATACATGATGGTGGGTCTAAAATGTTTTGCTATTGAAAACCTGGTAGCCAGGTTAGTTAAAAGAACCAAATAAAAGGAAACTCAGCAGAGAGAAAGACGGAGAATCCATTTTAATGGATTCTTTCTTTTTCTCAGGCTCTCTGACTTCATAAGGGATTTCTCTAAACACTCCCTTCAAAATGTCCCTAACTGTGAGTCTGCTTTTGGTGAAAAGACAATACCACACTCAGCTTGTGCTCCAAATTCCGACAGGACTTGCCTCCCAAAAGCCACTCTTCCAAGAATCAAAAGGTCTGTCTCCATGGGGCGGTGAAGGTCTTCATCGCCTACCTGACATAGCTGAATGACCCCTGCCAGTTTAATATTTCCCCCCTTATATACTTCAGTTGAACTATTTTATTTGTAGTCTTCCATTCTGTTATAGTATTTTGGGGAAAAAAGTGCTTGCGCACATCAGCCTTTTGAACTGTCTTGTAACCTGGGGCATTTGCCGAGTTCAGCTCTCTCCCGACTCCAGTGCAGCACTGTCAGACGGCTACTTCAGTTCTGTGAGTCCTCCCTTTGAAGTAGATAGAGATTTCCATTGAAACCCTCTTGATGAGACCAAGAGCTTCTCTTCTTCCCTTCTCTCTACAAAAACAAGTAGATTTTCATAGCTGGCATTTGCCTTTGGTCAGGGGGAAAAGAAGGTAGTAGTCCAATAAAACAGGAGCCAGGTTAAGCTGAAGCTGGATTGGGATGTGATTGATGAACTCTGGGGCAAGAACTCCAGAGATTATTTACAGTTGTGTTTATTTATTTGGCTGGATCCAATGTTTCTTTCTGGATACTTTCTCTGGGGAGGGAGACACAATGATAGAGGAGGCACTTGATAAATATTAGTTTTCTTCCTTGCCCTTTCCTTTTGTGTCAGCTTTCTTCTAGCTACTTCCATTTCTTCAGCAATCGGCACAACTAAGTTATATATGTGTAGATATTGCTTCCTAAACTAGACACCACTTTAGTTCAGTGAGAAAAACTGGAGCTCTGTATGAAAAAGGACGTCCCCCAAAGTGGTTGGGTAGCTCTCTGAGAAAGAGGCTGCAGAAGGAAACTGAAGAAGCAGCTTCCATAAGGCACTTTGGAGCCCAGGAGACAAAGTATGACTTGAGACAGAGAAGGGGCAGCCTCCTTATTTCTGCACATAATGTAGAATGGCCCTGGCCCAGTGACAACTCCAAGGATTCTGACTCCTCTTTGGCGCCTTGAAACTGACAGCTTTTGAGAATTTGGAAAGCTCCCCCTTGCTACAAATGTCATCAGCCCTTGGGTGGGTGGGCAACAGCAGTTGGACTACCTGTGAGGCTCAGCCTTCAAGGGACTTGTGGGCTCTGCACACTGACAGAGGGGGTCCAAACAGAAGAGCAGAGGAGTACTTTTCATGAGCTCATTTGAGACTCACCTGGAGACTTACAGAGGGAAGGAGTATTTTGCAAGAGACTGTAAGAAACAGGTAGTAGAAAGCCAAGGAATTAGGGCTTTTGCCTTTATTGTGATTCTATTAGCCTTTCTTGCTGGGTGATTTGTGGTGAAGTAAGTATACACTATCCAAAGCAAATTCTTTGGCTTGTTTCCATATCCAGTGACTATTAAATAGTGATATGAAATTACATGTCATTATAATATTATGTTACACAGAGAGCATGCCCATTGAAAGGAAGTAGGAAATATACATGAAAATAGTATTTTGGCTAATAGCTAATATTAATTTAATGTGCATAAGGTACAGCCTCGTTCCAAATATTTCACATGAATTACTTCATTTAGTCCTTCCAACAAACCAGTGAGGGAATGCTGTTATCCTTTTTTATGTATGAGGATATTGAGGTTTAGAGATGTTAAGTAATGTGTCCAAAGCAACATCACCAGTAAATTGTGCATCTGAGATGTGAAGACAATTCTGTTTGACTCCAAAGACTATGCTTTCGACCAGCAGGCTAAAATTGTGTAATCCCTAAACTGGAGTGGAAGAGACATGTTAATTGTACCTTCTTCCAGATGGGCGAGATGGGAGGGTTTTTTTCTTTTTTTTTTTTTAAGTGTTTTAAAACAACAAAATTATCTCACAGTTTCCATTAGCCAGGAATTTGGGAACAGCTTCGCTGGGTGGTTCTGGCTCAGGGTTGCAGTCAGTTTTCATTGGGACTGTAGTCATCTGCAGGCTTGACCGGGGGAGGAGCTTGCAAGATGGCGCCCGTACACAGCTGTGGGCTGGAGGCCTCAGTTCTTCTCCAGGTAAGCCTCTCCACAGACTGCTTGAGTGTCCTCATGGCATGGCAACTGGCTTATTGGGAGTTGTTATTAACTATTTTGTTGCACTTAATTGGTGTCTGGTTTAAGGGGAAAATAGTTATAAACCGCGTGTTTTTTTGCTGCTCTGTTTAAGAGAAGGCAGAAGTAGGAAAGATAGGTTCTCTCTTAAGGAAGGAGATAAATGGGGAGCAATTTTTAAAAAATTGAACAGATACTAAGAGCAGGAACTGGTTTGGACACTACATATATTGAATTGCTTCTGCCTTTTGGAGAATAAGAATAACAAGCAAATCTATTACATTTTTGTGGCTCACCAAGTTCTCCACAAATGGATATAAAACAATGTAAGACCAGAACCTTACCCTCAGGGAATTTAGAAGTCTGTTAGGATATCTAGTTATAATTCTATAGTTCTATAAATTATATAATTATATAATCATATTGTAATATATAGTATTATGTAATTCTGTAATTCTATAAACTAGTGAAGGAAAATAAAATAATGGAATCATGTCCTAAAATGTATGAAAGAGCACAAAAAATGTCATTAAAATTCACAGATTGGAGAGACTCATAAAGACCATGGTTAACAGAGAAGACTCTTAGAGGAAGTAGGACTTAAGCTTAACTTTTGTTGAGTAGTAGAAATTAGCTGTTGGGACTCTGGCTGACTAGCTTAAATCAGGGCAACCCTCCCACCAACAGCATTAGAAAAGCTGGATTTAAAAACATTTCGATTATCGTGGGGGATGTTCCAATGAAGGATGTAGGCCATTTTGTATCAACATGTATCATGTGGAACTGTGTGGGAGAGAGGGTCGTCTACAGTCTGAACTGTGATCTATGCTTGATGGCAAAGCCCCAAATGTGTATATATATCACAGGCGTTATGCCCCACGGATGAGGGATGTGTATGTGGGGGGTTGTGGGAGGTATGGGGGGGGTGGCCTATGGGTACTCCTGGAATTTCTGTGTAACATTTATGTAATCAGTGTATCCTAAAAATATATATAGATATATAAAAAATAAAAAAATTTAAAAATTTTTCGAGGCACTGGAAAGCTATGAAAACAGCAAAAATGTGAGGGTCCAGGAGTTCAGAGATGGAAGCCTAGCGTTTGGCACTGTCTTATTTCCCAAGATAGCCAGCTCTAAAGTAGCAGCCACAGAGGGGTTTTGGTTATCTTATGAGGTTGGGGGACAATGAAATTCAGAATCTGCCAAGGAAGTAAAGCCTTCATAAATGTTTGAGACTTTTTCCTGGGTCCCTTAAATGGATACCTTCTATGAGTTAAGACAAACTAGAAATAGACTAACCCTTACAAAGAATGAAACCCCATTTAAATTACCTCAATCTCAGATTAGATGAAGATCTGCTCCTACTTTAATCTTTCACAAGCAAAAGTAAATCCTCTCTGGAGGAATATATCACTCAGAACCTCAAAGGGATGCTTGATATTCAATCAAAAACAAAACAATAAAGCAAAAAAAAAACCCAAAAAATTCTAGGCATGCAAAAATACAAGAATTCACCAAAAATCAAGAGGTTAAAAGTCTATAGAAATTCACATATAAAAATCTATATATTCCAGTTATCAAACTCAACTGACTGTGATCACTGTGTTTAAGAAATTTTTTAAAATGGAGAATTTCAGCAGAGAAATTAAAATTATAAAAAGTATCAAGTGGGAATTCTAAAATTGAAAAATAGAGACTAAATTTAAGAATTTAGATGAATTTAACAGCAGAGTAGGCATCCTGTAAAAAAAAATTCAGACAAACACAGAAAGGAAAAAGAATGTACAAAAGACCATAAAAGATATATGGGCTGTGGTGAAAAGGTCACTGGATTCCAGAAGAATAGAAGAGAGAGAATGTGTGATGAGCAATATCTGAAGAGATAATAGCTAAAATTTTTCCAAAGCTGAGAAGATATCAAGCCACAAGATCTGAGAAGTGCTTCAAATCCTCAAGCAGGATAAATACAAGACACCCATGCTTAAGCACCTCAGAGTAAAACTATTGAAAACTAAAGACAAAGAGAAGATCTTAAAAACAGCCGGTATGAAAAAATATTTATCTTCAAAAAAGTAAATATGTTATACAGAAACAACGGAAGCTAGAAGACTATGATTGACAGCTTTAACATGCTGGGGTGAAGGGGGGAATTCACTGATAACTTTGAATTTATATCCAGTGAAAATATTTTTCAAAATGAAGACAAAATAAAGATAATTTCAGACAAACAGCAACTTTATCACCAGCAGACCCATACTAAAAGATACATCTGCTTCAAGGAGCAGGAAAATGACCCCAGACGGAGGCATGGACATAGAGGAAGGATTAATGAGCAATTGAAAGAGTAAATATGCGGGTAAATCTAAATGAATATTCCCTGTATAAAGTAAATATAATAATTATGGTTGATTTGAAAATGTATTTTAAACATGACAATAAAAACCCAGATGGAAGAAGGTTTAAGTGGATTCAAAATGTCCTGAGGTCTTTGAGTTGTCTGAGATGTTGTATATGCATTCATTTATATTAAGTGAAAGATTCATGTTGTGGTCTTGAAGACAGCCATTTAAAGACTAGCGAATAGAGGAGAAAAATGTTATTTTTCTTTGGGTTCACCCAGAAGCCGTCCCAGTGGCAAGGGTTTAAATGCAAACAATTTATTTGGGTGATGATCCCAGTAAACACCAGTAGGGTAGTGGGATAGGGAGAGAGGAATGGGAAAAAGCCAATAACTAATGCACTATCAAGAAAGAAACCTTTGGGTGCAGCTGGAGCTTTATACCATCTACACACTAAGCTGTATAGACTGGCTCTGGTGTTCAGAGAGAACCTTCCAATACAGAGTAGCAGGTGCTGGCTGTTGGAAGTTGGGCCAGAGAGCAAGAAAATGATAAGCTCCAAGAGGATATGGATGAGGTAACAAGAGATGCTACAATATGCAGCAAAATGTGTCCATATATGTATCAAATTCACATGGGAGAATGTACATACTAGCACTATTGTATGACCCCAAACTAGAAACAACCCAAATTTCCCAACAGTAGAATGGATAAATAAGTCTTAATATATTCATATGATGCCATATGAAACAGCAATGAAAGCAGACTCCAGCTATAAACAAGAACATGGATGCATCTCACAAACATAATGCCGAGTGAAAGAAGCCAGACGCTACAAAATGCATAGTGGAGATTACATTTATTGAAGTTTGAAAATCTGCAAAACTAATCAGTGATGTTAAGGTACTGGTTAACCTTGGGGGGGGGGAGGTTTTTTGTTTTTGTTTTTTTTTATATGGTGGGGGTTATGGGAAATGGGCTTTCTGAGGGTACTGGTGATGTTCTATTTCTTGATCTCAGATTTGGTTCCATGGCGGTGTCCACTGTGTGATAATTCACAGAGCTGTACACTGAAGATATGCATAATTTTCTGTATATATGTTTTAGAATTTAATGTTAAATCTTTGTTTAGAGAAATGAGCTAGATAAAGGAGCAGATGGAGGGTATTCCATGGAGGGGAAACAAAAGGCCAGTGACGGGAAGATGGGAACAAGGATTCAACTGTGGGCACTGGAAGACCCCTGTTAGATACTACTGGGGAATCATGCTTGATTAGTGAGGTAGGAACTTGTCTTTGACTTCACTGTTGCACGGGGGACTCCAAGCTCTGTTACAACAGCCATAACTCACTCTTCACACATAACCCTATATTTAAACAGTAGAAATGCACTTGTGCTTTACTGGCTTTACAAGGTGCACAACACAGGGTGGAATTTAATGGATCTTGATGAAGTTAAGGCCAGCAAAGATGGGGAACTTTAGTTCACTCAAAAGTGTGGACAATATGGTATACCTCATCTGTTGGTGGTGAAATTTATTCATTTGGAAGCCATGAATTTAACCTCTTACCTTAAAGGCACCGAGCGGGCTGCCCACAAGAGTGGGTATCAGCTATGTGAAAATTTCTGACCCACAGTAGGAACTCACTATCTGTGGCTGATTTTAAGAGAGAGTGAGTAGAGAAGCAAATTCAAAATAACTTAATCTAATTTCTGGAGGGAAGTGTTTTGAATACACATATGAACAGATTCTTAATGGCATTATGTGCTTGAGGGCCAAAGCAAAATGTATTTAAGGAGGTGCCATTATTGTGACAGACAGAAGCTTTCTTAAGAAGAGGGTGTTATTCCAATCTGTCTGCCACTTTGTCTTTTTTTCCTTCTAACACAAAAGGCAAGTGAAAATTAAAATGGAAACTTTTGGAGAGGGCGTGTAATGAGTATTCTAATTATTACAGCGTCCTTTCAAGCCTTCAGATAGTGGATGGGTTGAAACCGTCTCTCTTCAAAGCCCATTAAGAGCTGTTGTGATGGTGTTTCGTGCCCAGACTCTCCTGTCAGCTCCAACCCAGGGAAAGGAGAAAGTTAAGCAGCTCTCTGGTTAGATTATGACTCATTTTTGGAAACTGACTTCCTCACTGTGAAGGTGACATAATGGATGCCCCCAAAGCAATAAACATGCCTGTAAGACATTGTATAGCTAATGAGGATCCAGAAGCAGATGTTTTCTTCCTTAGAGGGAAGGCAGGACAGAGATGCAAGTCATTCATCCAAATACATTCTGCATTTGGGAAATGAGAAGTTTTTCCAGTTTCCAAAGGAAAGGAGAAGGTTATGCAATGGAGGGAATATTACTTTTTTTCTCATAATAATAGAAATCCATATGCATTTAATGGTGATTAATTGTTTATTGGGTGTTCTTGTTGCAGGAACAGTTCACCTGCTTGGGAATAAAAAGCTTCTTTCAAATCCCAATCATTTCAGCTAATTGTCAGCAGAAAGGACGTGACAGCTAGCTCCATGTCTTAGAGTACTGCTTCAAAATACAAGGCCAGATCTGCACAGAGCATGTGTTTCTGCAAAAGCCCGTGCCACAGGTGGTCACAGTCAGCAGCGGGAGCGGGGAGGGCCGTGGACTCCACTACCAGGTTTCCTGAGCTCCTCAACCTCTGCCTTCTTGCCTGAATTCCACATTCAACCTCCCGGGTTTCTGACAGTGCCTGCGCTGCCCCGCAGCCAAGCTCTGTGAGAGAGCACAATACAAACGCATGGGCAGCCCTGGGAAGCCGCCTGCTAAGCGTGGCATATGGAAAGTAGTCATGACATAATCCCATGCTTGGGCTTAAGAGCTGTGCAGGTTTTTTTTTTTTATATTGAACTCAGAGTGCTGGGTGGTGACAAGCTCCTCTTTGTTCCCGCAGAGAAAGGTCTTTTTCTGACAAAAGATTGCTAATATTGACCAAAATTTTCCATTTTCCTTCTCACTCTTAGCTTGGGTCCTTAAATTGTAGCTTACTTTCTGTGTATGTATGTGTATGTGTATGTATGTATATCTATATATATATGCAAAAATGAATGCATTCATTCAAAAGTCTCCTCCTTGAACATCTCTGCATTGTTAGTTGCTTGGCTCTCCATAGCAGAGAGGTCTCTTTCATCACGGTCCCTGCCATGCACTGCCATTGTTCTGAGAAGAAACCCTACTCCGAGGAAATGTGTCTTTATCTTCAGGAGCCCTTGAAGATCTTCTCTGCTTTTAAGGAATTTCAGCAGAGGAAGCCCTGCCCAGACACCAGTGCTCCCTGGATGTGGGGATCAGCAGCCACGTTCCAGCCTCAGGGGTCTTAGAGAGCACAGACATTGTGTAATTGCATGAGGAAGTTGAGAGGAAGCAGGGGAGGGGGATTAATGGATGGTGGGGGAGAGGTGGGAGTTGACAGGAACAGGAATCTTGTGTCCTTTAATCCTCATCTGTAAACCATCAGAAGGATAGAAATGAAACATTCCCTCCATCTGTTTAATGTCTTAATCCTGAGTTCTGCGCCCAGTTTGCAGAGACGGCAATGGATAGTCCAGCTTAGGGAGATAGTGGGCGGGACAGTTTGGGCTGGTACACTTCTACTGGAGGAACGAAGGATATGCAACTAACCACATATCCTTAGAGGAATAAAGAAGACAGGTGAGTTCATGCTTCCTTCTTTTGGCAGTGCATTTTCCAAGAGCGTGAGCTTATGGCCAACCAGCACTTGCTGAGGAATAATAGCTTGTCCTTTGAAAGCTCACAAAACCGTTTTGCACTCAAATTATCTTATCTGTTCTGGAGGGTGAAAGCATAATGTCTGGGAAACTTTGTGCCAGCTTTAGGGGGCAGGACTTGGAGCTTAGTTTAGATGTGTCGTGTGCTTGCTGGTAACTCGGATGCAGCTCAGAGCAGGATTACTCAAGGATCCTCCCATGGCTTCGCTTTCTCCTTGAAGCAGACAAGACAAAATGCAGGGAAATGAACTCTTCTTTCTCAGCCCCGTTTGAGCACCATTGTATGGTAATTATAGAACTCAAAAGCAGCCAGTTAAGGCTGGGTAACCATCTCCAGATTTTCTGTTTCCAGAGTTTTATAACTCAACTGTAAACATTCACTTGGAGGAAGAAACTAAACATGATATCTCAGGAAGAGAAAATATTTTCCCTTTTGGATTTACTTCTTAAACAAAAAAGAGAGTAGCATTTATGCTTGGTGTTCTATGAGCTCTTCCAGTAATAATGATAATGAGGCTGATGGTGAATTCCTTTCTTCCTAAAAGTTTTAAGTAGAACATTCTTTCTTTCTTGAAACCATAATATTAACATAAAACCTCAGACTTAATTCTTTGGGTATTTTTCTCTTCCAATCTTTTGCCCATTTCAGATGAAAACCCAATAAACCTTCAATATCATTGAAGTAAAAATTCTGTTCTAATTCTTCTATCCAATTGTTTACCCACCCAGTTACCAGACATTTATTCAGAGCCTGTTTACTATGTGCCAATAACTTTGCTAGACACTGAGTGCCCGTATGGAGAAGCCAAAGTCCCTGTCCTCAAGGATAACAGATAATCACAACATATTGTGGTTTGAGCAATAATAGAGACAGTCACCGAGCAACATGGAATTATGGAGATGCTAGAATGGTGACGTGGTCAAAGAAGACCTCTTCCAGGAAATGACAGTTGAACTAAATTTTAAAGATTGGCATTTAGCCATGTGGAGTGGTGTCAGATATTCCACATAGAGAGGATGGCATGGTCAACAGCATAGATGCCAGAAACCATTGTTTGTGGGGGGATTGTACATTGTTTAGTAATTCTGAGGGGCAGGGATAGGAGAAAGGTGAAGACGAAGGGGCTGGTAAGGGAGATTGAGCCTGGGGGATCCTGTACGCTTTAATACAGGCCTGCCCTTTGTTGGGAAGCTATTACTGATAACCCAGGTGAAAGTTGTAAGAAGTCTGAGTGCAGGCAGTGTTAATAAGATTGAAAAGCAAGAATAGGAATTTGAAAATAGTCTAGATATAAATCCAGCAGAATTTTGTAGGGAAGGAGGAGGTGAGAACAGTCTGGAATGCATCCCAGGTTTCTAGTCTGACTGCATGTTGATTTTCATGTAGGGAGGAAGATGATGATGTGTGCAGTTTGGGGTTGGCTGGATTTGAGGTGCCTGTGGATATCAAGTCAGCATGCCCCACAGAGACTGGGATTTCTGAGATTGAGGCTCAAGAGAGAAGGTCTGACCTGGGGGCAAGAAGTTGGAAGGCACCAAACTCTACATGATGGTTAAAGCCATGAGTATAGGCAGACTGGATTTTGCAGAGGGGAGAAAGAAGAATGAAAAAAGCAGTGTACTGAATACAGAACCATGAGAAAGTCCATCCTTAATGGGCAGGATGGAGGAGAAACAATGTATGAAGAAAATACAGCAGAAATCATTAAAGTATGAAGAATATCAGGGAAGCACATTTCTTGGGAAGATAAGAGAGATTACAAATAATTATGGAACAACCAATTCATTCTACAGAGAGGTCCAATATATTAAAATTTGAAAAGCATCCAAAGGATTTAACCTATCTACTATTCTAAACACCAACATCCCCTTCTCCTTGAGTTAGTCTATCTTTACTGGAAATATTTCTCAGAGAGAAACAGTGGGAGACAGATGCACTCAAATGTGCTAATTGCTATCTTGCTGCTTTACCCTCTGTGGTTTAACCTGAAGGCCAAGCTCCCACATCGTCGCTGGTGTGTGCCTGTATTTCTGATGGTTCCCCTCTAGATAAGCATTTTCAATGCTCTATGCAGGTGGTGTGACAATTCCAGGCATCCGAATGAAAAGCACACCATTCCATCAGCCAGGTGGCATCTCCTTTATCTGACACCAAGATCATCCATTATCAGAGGTACCAAGTAGATTCATTTTATGGGTATTTAAAGATTCTTACCCATATCAAGCTCCCATGATTCAGGGTCATTTCTATCAAGCATGCAAGGATATATTCAAAATTGTAGTTTGTTGCTTTCTGATTTTTTTTTTTTTTTTTGAGGTAACTGGGCCAGGGATTGAGCCAGGGAGTTCATATGTGGGAAGCTGGCACTCAACCACTGAGCAACATTGGCTCCTCTGAGTTGGTTTTTTCATTTGTTTGCTTGTTTTTTGTTCTGTTTTGTTTTGTTTTTAGGAGGCACCGGGAACCAAATCCAGGACCTCCTCTGTGGAAAGCAGGTGCTCAACCATTTGAGCCATATCTGCACCCCTTTTCTTCTTCTTCTACTTCTTCTTCTTTTTTTGCAGTTTTGAATATCTTTATCTCTCAGGAGTGTACTATAAAAGTATTGTTCTACCAAGGTTTCATTTTTTAAAAAGAGCTAATCCATCCCTTTGGGTGTGAACCTATTGTAGGTTGGAACATTTGATTAAATCACTTCAGTAAAGGGTCTTTGATTAGATTACTTCAGTAAGGCATGACCCAGGTGTGTCTTGATCCTCTTACTGGAGTCCTTTATAAACAGGATGAAGACAGAGATAAATAGGACACCGGAATAGAGAAGTAACCCATAGAAGTGGTTGAAACTAAAACTTTGGGAATGCTCTTTTGGCAACCAGGTTACTGGTTTAGGGCGTTGTATTTGGGGGGCATTCGGGATGGGGTGCACCTGGGGCAGGTTTCTAGGGAGTGTGTGAGTGTTCATCTTGACATAGTGTGTTATATCAGTGGGTGGAGACCCACATAATGAGAGGGAAGGTGTTAGACTCACTCCTTGTTTCAAACTGTAGATTTATGGTTTCCCATTGCTAGTGCAGTGGGAGCTGTCCAAGTTCTGAATCCAGCAGCTCCCGTCTGGCCCCTGACTTAGTGCTTCGTGTTATGTGGAGGGCATGAAGGAGATACAACAGAAATAGTCACTGTAAGTGGCTATTGCCTCAATTGTAGAAAATTCTAGCTACCTGATTTTTGAATGACCTGCCCAGAGAGTATCTGAATAAAGCATCTAGTTCCCTAAATGAGAGACAATATGATCACATATGCAATGTTTGGAATATCTTCCCTTTTCATTCATTTTGAGAATATACTGTTAAAAGGGCTCATTTGTGTTGCCAGATGCACATCTTGAGCTGCCACTTCTCCACATTGTTCCATGGCAGACATTGATAATGCATCACAGATTGATTACTGTCTTCCCGTTCAGTCTCAGTATCTTTGTCCACAGAACATTCCTGGTAATGTTGTGAATTAATCTGACATCGTGTGAGATAAAAGCTATTTGCTGGCTGTGGCCTAATATATTCTAGTGCTGAGTAAGGAATTGTAGGTATTACAAAAAAAGAAACACATTTATCTCCTACCTTGTTTATAATTAAACTGAAGAAACAAAGTGTATCTGAATAATTATAAGACAGTATTCATCTATGTCCTATCTGTAGGAGAAGGAGAATCAGACTTCCTGAATTTGGTTCTTTACCCTGATTTTCAAATATTGGCTGGAGCATGGGATCAGATAACACTGGAAGCCTCTTGTAATCATATCAAGGACCAGTCAGCCCCTAAGGTGGTAGCTCTCAACAGTGATGTGCAAAAGGATCACCCAAAGAGCTCATTTAAAATGCAGATTCCCCGAAATTTACCCCAAGACTCCTATTCAGTAAATATGGACTTATGCCCAGGAATCCAGATTTTTATAAACACCCTGTTGATTCTGATCTAGGTGGTCTAAAAACCCCACTTTGATAAATACTCTATTAAAGTAGTGGTTTCTCAACTAGGGTATG
Source organism: Chaetophractus vellerosus (assembly GCA_004027955.1). Lineage (NCBI taxonomy): Eukaryota > Metazoa > Chordata > Mammalia > Cingulata > Chlamyphoridae > Chaetophractus > Chaetophractus vellerosus. Next base: position 1,726 of record PVKH010017326.1, on the reverse strand, counting down.
CATGCCCCTGGTATTGGGAAAATCCTTTATTGTGCAGGAGTAAAATTTTGGTATTTATATATATAACTATTTGAACAAAGAAAGCTCTTAAGCTTTGCACCTGATGGGCACCGATACCTGTTCTGAGCCTTTATGTGATTTAGCTGGTTGTGTTCTGAACACAGCTCAGAGGATCCTGTGGGAAGAGTGGGAGTTGACTTGCATTTCACTTACTGTTATGTAGTACAGTGTATGTTGCCTAGGATCAATGAAGTTTAACTAAACTACCCCTCACAAATGGAAAAGTGGCTTAAACAGATTTCTGCAAAGAGCCTGTGAATTGATGATAATGCCAAAGGAACCCCCACAAGGGAGCAAGAGAAAATGGCTGTGTGACACTGTCTGGATTGTTCAAAGTTCGTGGTCAACTACACCAAATGGTAAAACAATGGCAGTTCTAATCATATATAATTGCCAAGAAGGTTATTTGAAATATGGATTTACAGCCACTATCATTAATGATGTACATGATGATTGATGAAGTGCATGATGTGCACTTTCTCCCAAAGTGCACATTATGCCTTGGAAGATTAACTAGAGTCCTCCTGTTCAGCAGGGCAGATTAGCAATGAGAGAGGCAGTAGAATACAGTGGAGGGGCTGGGCTCCCAGATGCTAGAGCCAGACTGCTGGGTTTGCATCCCAGAGCTGTTGCTTGCCAGCTGTGTGTGACCTTGGATGGCTTACTTATCTGTACTGGGCCTCAGTTTCCCCATATGTAAAATGGGGGTTAATTATAGTGTCTACATTGAAGGGCTGTTAGGAGGGTTGAATGAGTCAATATGTGTCAAGTATTTAGAAGAGTGTCTAGCATGTAGTGTATGCAATACACGTGTTAGTTTAAAAATGTAATTTACCTCATTTTATGTCATCCTTTAAGGATTTCTATCTTATATTTTATAGGTTTGCTTTATTCTTATGATAACTTAAATATACTTACATTTGGGGTACGTGCATTCTCAAATGTTGTTGCTGATTGGGGTAAGCAAGGAAAATATCTGCAGTCCACTTTTCAACAGACGGTGGTGCTACTGATAGTTTCCTGGATCTCCAGAAGCAGCAACAGTTACCGGCATCACCTGCCTCTGCACCTCGGGGCAAGGCCTGTGCTGTGAGGTGGTGGGGACTAGGAACAAAAGCAGAACCTATCACCATTTGACTATCCTTTCTGCACACCTCTTCTGTGGCTGGCTTAATTGTTTCTTCATTCTGCTTCCTTTAATACCTTTCTATTCTAGTCTGCACAACTGTCATACCAAGAAATGACTTGAAAAAGTATTTGGAAATGTGCCACTTTGGAAGAAAGAGATGCTGGGAAGCTCTCCTGCTCCCCTCCGTCAGGCACCCAACCCTCTGTGCCAGGGCCTCTGTTCTCACCCAGGCCATGGGCCCAGGCCTTGTGTACAAGCACATTACTGAGAAGACCATAAAAGGGAATAAACAATCACCAAGCCATTAAAGTACGTGAGCACACCATGTACAGATGTCCAGTATTCCCTTGCAGTCACCATTTACTGAACACACAGTCCTCTGTCTCTTCTCTCAATCTGCTTTAGCAAACTCTAGCCCAAGGTGGCTTCAGGTTGGATTCTTGGTTTCTCCCCACTTATCAGTTGTTTTCTAGTTTTCATTGCCTAGAGATCAAATTCCAAACGTGGTAAACTTTCACTTAGTTTTCTCTGCGCTCT
>PVKH010017325.1:0-15458 GCA_004027955.1 Chaetophractus vellerosus | reverse complement strand
TGAGATCTTGACTGGTCTTTTCCCTAGTGAAGGCAGAAATCGGACATTTGGAATGTTCAGATTTTATGCGTGCTAAGTGCAGTGACCATGGGACACCCCCTGATCTGCTTAGCTCTGTTCCATTGCCTTCCTCTTTGAATTTTAGAAATGATCACTCTGTAGATTTGCAGCATCTAGAAGAATTTTTCCACCTTTAAATTCAATCCAGAATGTTCTGTAGCTCTAGTAGGATCCTGATTCATCCACCAAGGGCAGAGCTAGGCCCAGCAGTAAACCCATTCTGAAAAGAATGCCCACGGGGGGTGCATTCTTCATTCAGTAATATTTACTGAGCCCCACTAAGTGATAGGTGCTGGGGAAACAGCAGTAAAAAAAAAAAAAAATTTAAAATTCCCTGATCTCATGGAGCTTATATTTTCATGAGGAGAATTATATAATGCACAATAGTACTAATAAGAAAAGAACCAGAAGATTTAGAGACATGGACACATAGTATGTTGTTAACTAACTTTTAAAGGTTGAGAAATTTGAGGACTGAAATACTCTGATAGCCTTGACTTCACTCTGAGGCTTTCTTTATACTCCATTTTAGCAAAAGTTTGAAGAATGGAAAAATGGATTCAACTGGCTGTTTTATCCAGTACAATTTCCCCTCAAAATTTGATATTTTTTCTCACTGAGTTAGAAGAATGTTTTAATGTAATGTAGATGTTGCTTAAGTGAATTGGTCAGCACTAAACTATCCTCAAGTCCCTGGTATTACATTACATTACACAGCCCTGTGCCAACACCATTAGTTCTAAAATCGCTATCAATAGATCCAGTCTGAAATTTAAAACATGACTCAGCAACAAATGAGGGGGAAAGTAAATGAGATAGGCTTCCCCCTGCTTGTTCATTGAGCCTCTTTCTTGTTCTTGCTGTGTTTCCCTCCAGATACCAGAGGACCTACAGCTACCAGGAAGTGAGCCGCACTTTATGTCCCTCAGAAGCAACCAATGAAACAGGACCTTTGCAGCAACTGATATTTGTTGATGTAGCATCCATGGCACCACTGGGTTCCCAGTACAAACTGCTGGTTACCAAGATCAAGCACTTCCGGCTCCAGTAAGTAAGACTCCTTGTGGCGTTTCTTGCTTTATGTATCTGCTCTTCCCATGCTCAATCCAGCTTTCAACTTTAGAGATTAGAACTCTAGAAAAAAATATCCACTTGGCATATTATATAACACCTCCTGAACTCTCCTTCCCGTAGCTGAGCAGTAGGACCCTAATCTCTACAATAATAGGGAGGTAATAGGGGGACTGATCAGAGAGTAAGAACAGTTGACTTCATTGGGTCAGCCTGAGGGCTTTGTCCTGTCTGTGGTCCAGGCAAGAATCACTGATGACTGGGTACTTTCGTATTACTACTGCCACTCATCTAAAGGAAAAAAAAATTATTTTAAGGAAAACCTAAAGCTATTTTCCCTATCCTTATTGCTCTACTTTTCTTCTTCCAGCTTAGGAATGGATATAGGTAAAAAATAATATGTGGCTTTGCCCTTTGTGCAAAAATTAATGACTATTTCTTCCTTATCTTTGCCACCACCATCTTTTGAAACCAAACCCAATGGGACACACTATCTTAGATTGCTTATATTATAGGGGAGTGTAGTAAATCCAGTTGGGGGCTGTGGTGGCTTGAATCTGTATGTACCCAAGTAAAACATATTCTTAAACCTAATCCAATTCTGTGGGTGTGAACCCATTGTAAGTAGGACCTTTTGATGAGATTACTTCTGGTAAGGTACGACCCAGCTCATTGAGGATGGGTCTTAATCCTATTACCAAAATCCTTTATAAGAGAATGAAATTCAGACAGTGAGAGTGAAAGCCACAGGAAGCAAGAGGATAAACATCAATGGAACCTGGAAGAGAAGGGAGAGAGGACCTGGAAATGCTGCCATGTGCCTTGCCATGTTACAAGCTAAGGACCAAGGATCACAGTCAGCCAGCCCAGAATGCCAGTCTTAGGGAAGAAATCATCACCTTGATAACACTTTGCTTAAGACTTTCTTTTAGCCTCAAAACTATGAACAAATAAATTTCCCTATTTCATAGTATTTGCTTGAGCAGCCCAAGAACCTAATTAGGGGCATTGTCTCCAAAGGATCTGTTCTCTCCCAGAGGTTACTCTTGTAAATTACTGTGTAAATCTGTTTGAAAATTTAAAGAGAAAAGCTGAGGTTATTCCTTAATAAGGTGAGAAACTTCAGGAAACTTCAGGAGCTCCAGAAACTTATCTTCCCTAGTCTACTCTAAGTTCCAGTCTTTGCAAAGAGTTCAAACCATTTCCTCCCCTGTGAACATTTTAAATAAATTTTAAATGAAAATATCACCAAATTGATTATGTTAAAATTATGTTTTCTACTTATCAAAAGGCATCATTAAGAGAATAAAAAGACAAGCCATGGAGTAGGAAAATATATTTGCAAAACACATAACTGAAAAAGAGTTCATCTGTAGGATGTGTAAAGAACTGCTACCAAGCAACAAGAAAAGACAGGAAAAGGCAGGCAAGTTCTTGGCTGCTGTCCTCATTTGCCACCCACCCTTCTGTGACTCTGACCTCCCAAGGGTGAGAATCCTGGAGCCTATGAGTCTGGACATTGCTTAGGATGGGGGCTAGCACCCAGGTGGGTGCAAGTCTGTGTATCCACAGGTTCAGTCTCCACTTCACTGGAACAAAATGGATTAATTTTTTAGGCAAAAATGGGAGATTTCAGGAGCAGAAATTGCACTTGTAATGAGAAAACAATTCTGTGACCTGAACCTCTCACTAGGATTTTGGGACAGAGGAAGAAGAGTATCAGAAGGAGAATCAATTTTTATATTCACCCAGTAAAAAAACATACACATCTTACCTACCTCAACAGGGCGATACCAGCATCACAAGTGACACTCTCTATACTTTTCCAGGAACAGGGGGAAAAAAGGAAGAACAAGACCCTACCCTAGTAAAAGAAAAGAAGAGAAGAGAATGGACTAGAAGCAATATGTGAAGAGTTAATAGCTGAGAAATTTCCCAAACCTAACAAAAAATTATCAAGCTACACAGGAAGCACTAGAAACCCCAAAAATGACAAAAACAAAGAAAACCATACTTGGGAATATCACTGTAAAACTGCTTAAAAATAAGATACAGAAAAAAATCTTCTAAGCAGCAGAGAAAAATGATGCATTACATTCAATAGGCAAATAAAATGAACAGGTATCTTTGTAACTTTTTAAAAATTATATATCTCCCCCTTTCTGCTTGTTCTTGCTGTGTTCATTTTTTTTTTTTTTTTTTTGCATTCCTCTGTGTCTGCTTGTCTCCCTCCGCTGCGGCGACTCGCCGAGTCAGCTCACCGCACAGCGGCCTGCCTGCTCGCGGCGGCTTGCCCTTGCTCTTGGGGCCTCCCATGTGGTAAACCTGAGCCCTACCAATTGAGCTATAGCCAGTTCCATGTAACTTTTTAATAGATGCCAAAGAAAACAGAATAATATTTTAAAGAACTAAAAGAAAAATTTCTATCAACTTAAAATTTTATACCCAGAAAATATTTTCCTCATAAGTGAAGGTAAAGGAAAGACATTTTGAGATGAAAATAAACTGAGAGGAGTCATCTTCAGCAGAATCATGCTAAAAGAAATACCAAAGGTAGTTATTCTACAAGATAAAAATTAAAAGTCAGAAATATAGAAAGGAAACAAAGAACAAAAGAAATAAATAACAACAGAAAGAGTAAAAATGTATGTAAGTATAAATTAATATTGACTGTATGAAACAATAATACTACTGCTTTGTGGAGTTTTAATATATATATATATGTGTGTGTATATATATATATATATTTTAAATGTATGACATTACTAATGCAAAAGTCAGGAGGAGATAAATAGAGTTAAAGTAGTCTAAGACCCTACAATTGTTTGGGAAATGGTTAAAGAACTAATTTATATTAAATTATGTCAAAGATACATGTTGAAATCTCTATGGTAGCCACTGAAAAAGTAGTAAAAGAACATAAAACTAGCAAGCCAATATAGGAGAAAATTGAATCTTTTTTAAAAAGATAATCCAAAATAAGACAAGAAAGGAAAGAAAGGAGAACTTAAAATAAGCAGAGGAAAGCAGATATGGCTCAAGCGATTGAGTTCCTGCCTACCACATGGAGGTCCTGGGATCGGTTCCCAGTGCATCCTAAAGAAGATGAGCAAGACAGCAAGCTGGTGCAGTGGACTGGTGCAGTGAGCTGAAGCAACAAGATGACACAACCAGGAGACACAAAGAGGAAACACAATGAGAGACACAACAAAGCAGGAAGCAGAGGTGGCTCAAGCAATTGAGTGCCTCTCTCCCACATGGGAGGTCCCAGGTTCAGTTTCTGGTACCTCCTAAAGAGAAGACAAGCAGACACAGAGAATGAATGGACACAGAGAGCAGACAGCAAGCACCAACAACGAAGTGGAGTGGGGGGATAAATAAATAAAATAAATCTTAAAAAAATAAGCAGGTAAAATGAAAAACTTAGTAAGATATGTACATATACATATAGCTGCATATTAGTAATTATATTAAATATAAATGGACCCAAATATGCTAAGTAAAAGACTATCAGATGTAGTTAGAGAAAAAAAAACTAAGCATATGTTGCTTATAAGAACTCAGCCCACGGACCGGCTGTATAACCCAGTGGATAGGGTGCCGGTTTACCACATGAAAGGTTCGGTCCCTAGGGCCTCTTCAGGTGGGCGGACTGCTTGAGGAGGTAAAAGCTGCCATGGGAGGGGCAGAGCCGCCACGGGCAGGGCAGAGCTGCCCACGAGTGGGCAAGGCCACCTCTCACCGGTGAAGCTGACTCGGCGTGTCACCGCAGCGGGTGGCAGGGGGGGAAGGGGGGGCAGGGGGGGTGGGAGACAAAAAGCAGAAAATAAAATAAAAAAAAAGAACTCAGCCTTAAATAAAAGAACATATAAATGTTGAAAATACAAGTATAGTAAAGAAACACCATGCTGACACTAACCAAAAAAACAAATCAGTATAGCTATATTAATATTACACAAGTAGTCTTTAAGGCAGGAATCATTATTAGCGATAGGGGGACATTTCATATTTATAAAAGTGTCACTCACCAAAAAGACTTAAACTTTCTAAATTTTTATGCAACATAACTTCAAAATATCTAGAGCAAGAATTACTAAAGGAGAATTGGACAAGTCCAGAACCTTTGTGGGAACTATCTCTATAGCTAATAGAATAAGCAGACCAAAAAATTTAATATATATATTTTAGAAAAGGAATCAGCAAACTATGGCCCACAGAATAACCATCTGTTTTTGCAAACAAAGTTTTATTGGAACACAGTTACACCTTTCATTTTCATATTGTCTCTAGATGATGCTTTTATGCTACAATGGCAAAGTTGAGCAGTTAGGACTGCGACTTTATAGCCTGCAACCCTGAAGTATTCACCAATGGTCCTTTAAGAAAAAAAAATTGTCAACCTCTGATATAAAAGATCAAAACAACATGATTAACAAAGTTGACTTAATTAATGTATAGAAAACTGCATCTCAAAATGACAAAATACCTGTCCTTTCAAGTGCACCAAGATTGCTGAGCTCTAATGCATGCCTCAATAAATTTCAAAGGACCAAAGTCAGAGTATGAAGAAATCAGTTATAAAAATGATAACTGGAAAATCCCCAAAATGTTTGGAAATTAAGTAATCTACTTCTAAATTATATACAGCTCAAAGAAGAAATCACAATGAAAATTAGAAAATAAAAAATGACATATCAAAACTTTCAGGATGCAACTAAAGTACAGCTTAAAAGAAAATATATAGCATCAAATGTATGTTAGAAAAGAAGAAAGGCTGAAAATAAGTGCATTAAGTATCCATTTCAAGAAGTTAGAAAAAGAAGTGGAAAGTAATCCCAAAGAAAATAAAAGGAAATAATAAAATAAGAGCAGGAAACAATTAAATAGAAACAAATTGGCAATGAACAAAATCAACTAAACCACAAGTCAAATCTTTGAAACATTAATATTATCTTTATACCTTTTTAAATTAAAAAGCCAGGCAAACACATTGGAAAAATAGACCAGAAAGTGGGACACTTCATGTGAGAGGATATCCAAATGGCCAAAAAGCACAACCTTATTTAGCTATCAGAAAAGCAAATTAAAACCATAATGAGATCCCACTACAATCACTAGAACTGCTAAAATTTGAAAAGACCGACAATGTAATTCTACTCCTAGTTTTATACCCAATTCCTAGATATATAATTGTGATATACTCTTTCAATAATCCTATGCAACAATAAAAAGGAACAAACTACCACTACACTTAACAACATGTGTAAATCTCACAAACACAATATTGAGCAAAGGAAGTCAGACAAAAAGAATAGATACTGTTTCATGCCATTTATATACAGTAAACTATTCTGTGTTGTTAGAAACCTAGATAATGGTATCTTTGGGGAGGAATGAGGGAGTACTTGGTATAATTACTTTGTTAAAAATCATACAGACATATATTTATGATTTGTCCTCTTTTGTGCATGTTTGTTATATATTTTAATAAATGTAAGTTTTTAAAAATCAGAATATTTTAAAATAGTATAAACTATTTTTTACTTATTTTTATGATCTGAATGTTCTCTTCTACTATGAAACTTTCTTTAAATTTTCCAAAGCCATTTATAAAGAGGTCTGTAGCCAGGGGAGTTGCTAATAGGGATCAAATATTTATCTTGGTCTCTGCCACATCCCTTGACATAGTATTGTACCCATAGAGACAGATGGACAGATTGGGCAAATGAATGGTCAAAATGAAGGAGAAGTAGTTGTAATACTTTTTTCTCCCAAATCCACCCATTAATTCTGGCCTTGAAAAACATGGTTAGAATTTCAAAAGCAAAGATACTAAAAAGAAACCAAAAAATTTTCAGAAAAACATTCTCTGGTGCACAAGATCTTCCCAAATCAATTAAATTAGAGTGTTTATGAGTGAGTTCTGGGTATTGTTATATAATTTTTAAAGTTCCCCTGGGTGATTCTAAGGTCAAGGACCAGAATCACTGCTCTAAAGCAATTTTTACAAATTGGTGTTTAAGTTGAATTGTTTAAATAATTTTTAAAAATCTATTTATTCCATTAAAATACATGGGAATCGATAGGGATACATTTGAGAGTGGTGGCAGCACATTACTTGAATAGAGTGCAGTTTGCCTTGTCCTTACTGGTTGGACTGGCTTTGACCTATCACTGTCACCTAGTGGCAGTATACTTGAATTGCAGGGCCGCTTTTCTGTAAGGTTAATTAGACTCTTTAAAGAACTGGATTCTGTAAAACTGAAGTCATAAGGTGACAATTCTGTGTGAGTGTTAATGAATGATTTGCATGCTGGAGAAACTGCAAATCTGTTCCCTCACATTTTTTTCCATTTCCACCACTTACAATGTGATAACGCAGTTGCTAGGACTATTATGAGAACAGGATAAGCCTGAGAAGAGATGGTAGCTGAGATATATGTTTCTCTTCCACCATGGCAAGTTCTTGCTGTATGTTGTCCCACACCAAGCCTTGCTGGTGGCCCAGAAATCCAGAGAAAGATGCTAATGAGGAAGACTTGAGGATTATGGTGGTATCTGGGCCATAGATATTGATTTTTTAAAAATCTCAAGTGTCAATTATAAATTCCTATCATTGCAGTTTGTTGTGTGTTTTTGAGTGGCTGACTTCAATGTATATGGAACAAGCTCTGGGATTTTTCTTCTAGAATTGTACATTTTAAGAATGAAGGGACCTTTAGGAATCTTGTCCACCCACCTCATTTTGACAGATGAGCAAATGGACACCCAGACAGGTAAAGTGACTTGTTCAATCTCACACAGCTAGGAAAGAACAAAATCAAGAATAGATCCTATTCCTGATTCCCATTTCTGAGCTCTTCCCACCATAATATATAAAAGTTGAACTCTATTTCTAAATGCAATGATCAACAATTTAGGCTGTTGGTAGACTAGGCTCAGAATTTAGCTCACAGCAACAGACCCAGTTCTTATTAAGTCCACTTTCAGCAGAAATCGTCAGCCATGTTGAGGATTAGTTCTGCTGACGGGCACTTGAAAATTTCTGGCCTTAAGTCACCTAAAGAAACCAAAGTCATGGTCACACCCAGTTGTCTGTGTGGTATAGAGATTCCACGTCCAGAATGTAGGAGTCCCATGGCTGTGCGCTGGCCTGGGCAGTGCCTTTTCAACCAATTTCCAGAGTGAGGAAGGTCCTCTGCTGTTACCAGGGCAACCTGGAGCTTTTAATTCTCCTCGTTGTCACGTCAGAGGAATGAAGAAGACTCTGATTTTCTTGGCTAGCAACAGACAGCATATTTCCCGGAGCAGCCAATTTTCTTTGGCCAGGAATTTGTTTTTACACTCCCCTACCATTTGAATTCTAGTTCTAATACTGATGTCTGGATATGGATATGAAATGCCTGTTGTTTTTTTTTATCTTGTTCTTCATGTTGTTTTTTGGGCTTTTTGGGTTTTTTTTTTTTTTTTTTTTTGCTAGTACAACACATACACACTTTGAAAACACATTGTTTTATTTGACTATCATATTTAAGTCTTCTCTTTCTCACAGTAACAGTACGTGCAAAGTAAGCTATGTGTCTGATGCAGATGAAACCACATATCTTCTGCTTCCTTCCCCAGAGCCTCTAACAGAGGTGGGAAGGTTTATTTTATCAAAGGTCATTAACCAACAGAGCAAAGCTAATTGAGATGCACGCACACACGCGCCCACTTCAAGTTTTACAGGAAGAAGTATAAAAATTTTGACTTTTTAGTTTTAAATTAAACACAAGAAACAAATGCTTATTAAATAAATATAAGAAAGACTGAAAACGGATGTTTCCTTGTTTGAGCTAGTCTGAGGGAGAGGTGGAAGGAAAGGAAACAGATGGCATGAAGAGAGATGGGAGGGTGCAGGTACGGGAGGCAGGGAGAAGTGGTGCTTCTGAGGCAGAGAGGGTTCATGGGGAAGGTAGAGAGAGGGAGAAGAAATATATACATGGAAGGAGAGAGATAAAACAGAAAACAACAGGAAACAGGGATGGAAAGAAGGGGTAAGTAGAAAGAGAGGCAGAGACAAAAGCTTGGTAGTTTTTGAGATGACTGTCAGAGGGAACTGTGAGGTTCACAGCATCTTATTCATCAACCACAGCAAGCTCCCAGCAGAGAGCACGTTGGACGTTCAAAATCCCCACTTCATTTGTTGAAGGAAATTATACCTTATTATTCACTTGAACTATGGACCTCAGAATATCGTTCCCTGTTATCTCCTTACTGCCATCTGTCATGAACTCCCTTGCCTATCCCACTGACCCCTTCCTCCACCCCTATTGTCATCTATAACCCCCTGACCCTCTCCCTCCGCTCTAAGTATAAACTCTGTGTTCATGCATTAGATCCTATCCTTTCCTCTTGGACTTTGCTTTTACGTCTCCTACAAATTTAATCTGCCTTTTTCCCCTTTAGTTTAAAGAAATATACCCTTATCTCAACCATCTTCAAAAACGATAACAAACAAAACATTCCAACAAAATTCCTCCCTTATCCCTGCATCTCCCTCTCATTCACAAACCAGCTTTTTCAAAGGATAGCCTACTCATCTATCACTTTTCTTCCCTCTACCCACTGTTAGTGGGATTTTTTGCCACCCCGCTGAAATTGCCTGTACCCAGGTGATAGTAACCTCTTAATGGCTAAATCCAGTGATTTAACTTTCAACAAACTTTACTTCTCCGTGACATTTGACACTGACCACTCCCTCCTTCTTAAAGCCTCCTCTTTCTTGTGACATTTGCTCTCCTGCATTTTCTCCTACACATCTGGCTCTGCCTACTCAGCCTCTTTGATTGCTCCTGTTTCTCAGCCTATCCCTTAAAGGAGGATGTTACCCACAGTCCTGTTTTTTTGACCTTCTTATTTTCCTTAGCATATATTCTCATACATATATTTTATTGCTATAAAAACCATAAAAATGTCAGTAAATACAAATCTCTGTGTCCAGCCCAGGGCTATCTCCTGAACTCTAGTCAGTGATTGGATGAGCCATTGTTTACTGGGCTTCTGCATTTGACTATCCCGCAAGCACCATAAATACCACATGATCAAAATAGAATGTACCGTCACTTCCCTGATTCTCACCTGTCTCTCTGCCAGTAAGCCTCACCAGACTTTTGACATCATTGTATGAATCATCGTAGATTCCTCCCTTTCTATCACCTTCCACATTTGATTGATCACCAAGTGCTGTTGATTCTATTAACAGAAAAGTAACCTGATACATATGGGCCAACCTGCCCACACCCAAAGCACCACCTTTACACAACATAAAACATTTGACAAAAAAAAAAAATTGAAAAGGAATTTAAATCTTTGCTGCAGTCTCCCCTAAGATAACAAATGGCAATTACAAAGTGTCTTAGTTTCCTAGAAGTGCTATAGCAAAGTATCACACACTTGGTGGCTTAGAAAAACAGAAATTTGTTGTCTCACAGTTCTAGAGACTGGAAGTCTGAAATCAAGGTGTTTGCAGGGAGGTTCCCTCTGAAACCTGTTGGTGAAAACCCTTCCATCCGTTTTCTAGCTTCTGATGTTTGCTAGCAGTCCTTGGCCTTTACCTTGGCTGACAGCTGTGTCACTGCAGCCTCTGCCTACTTTGTCACATGGTGTTCTCTCTTGTGTCTGTCTGTGTGGCAGTTTGAAGCTTTTGTGGATCCCAGAAAATCTTGTTCTTAAAGCTAATCCATTCCTGTGCATGTAAACAATTGTAGGTAGGACCTTTTGATGAAATTACTGCAGTTAAGTGCCTTTGATTAGATTGCATGACCAGGGGTGGGTCTTAATCCTCTTACTGGAGTCCAGGAAGCAAATCAATTGCGAGAGGTGCTTCAATAAGGAAGATCCGGCCTAAAAGTCACTCTACCACATCTGGACAACTCTATAATTAACCAACTGGACTATGCAAACTCAAACTCCCCACCTCTCACCTCATAGTTCCGTAAAATCTCCCTTAACTCTCAGACTGGGGAGACAGATTTGAACCTTGCCTCCTGTCTCCTTTCCAGTCAGCCTCACAATAATACCCTTTCTTTTCTCAAAATCCCAATGTCATAAGTAATGTCCTCTGTGTGCATCGGGCAGCAAGCAACATAACATAGGTACATCAAAATTATTTTGAAGTGTTAGCAACATTTTCAAAGGGACTTCAGGCCTGCTTTCCTCTCTCTTTCAGCCCACTTTTGATGCTGAAACCCTGAGCTTATTGTAAAATATTAAGAAAGTCTAAAGGCAAAAGAAAAGTAAGCAAAGTACTAACTTATGTAGATATGACTTTATGGATATTTAAAGACATAAAAACAACCCCCTTCCCCAGCTTGATCATTCTTGAGAGTGGAAACAACCAGATCCCCATGCAATTTACTTTGTCAGTTTAATGGAACCAGAACACTCCCTTCACAATGGATAAAGCTTTTCCTGCTTCTAGTTTAAGATAACCTTCTTTCAATTTATTTATTTATTTATTTATTTATTTTTTTTTGCCTACTAACTTAAGCTTTTCTCTCACTTTACCCCTTTTCCCTTTCCCATTTATATTTCTCAGGACAAATGCTGCCTTTCACTTCACTGCCAGCCCCTCTCAACCTCAGGTAAGTTCCAAGAGTTATTGTCATTCTATCTGTTGGGGTTACCCAAAGAAACCATGGTAACAGGGAGAGTCAGCTTGTGGTGTTTCCCTTGATCTTTCACAACTTGAGATATATTTGTATTTTTGGACTGTTACTTATGTCCTAGAATTATGGACACAACATTTAATCTTTTCACTTTAACTGGTTTGAAATGGGAGGCACAACAATTTGCTTGTAGATGTTTCTTGGTTCAATGTTCATCCAGCAAATCATGGACCTACTGTGTACCAAACAGTATTAGACTGTACTAGATGCTGGGATACAGGGATGAAGAAGAGAGAGACACAACTTCTGCCCTCATGAGTTTATAGTAGGGATGGGGAGCAGGGAGTGGGAGGTCAATATTAAACAGATAGGAAATAATTAATTGACCTGGAAAATACAATAAAAATTAGACAGAATTTAATTGCCACAATGGTATGGATGGAATAAATGAGTTTCTCCTGTTGTAAAGAAAGAACAGACATGCTGACAAAAATTTTTAGAAAAATTAGTTATTTTTGTGTTCTCCATTAAACCATAATCGTAGACAGAATATGCATAAAAACATTGATTAATTAAGGCTGCTTTTCTGGAGATATTTCTAGCTACCTTTCTTTTTTTCTTTCAGAGTTTCTGAAATGTAAAGTCAACTAAATAAACTTAAAACAGATTTAATTAATGTCCTGAAATTTATTGTGTATCTTCTGCAGGCTTTAATACAGCTCTAATCATAAACGGCCACTTACTTTTTGCTTATGGAAGTACTAAAACTGAAGTTAATATATTATATGGACACTGTTGTAAATCTATCACAACCACTGGTGTGCTGGTAATTATTTAACAACTGGTTGTCAAAGAGAAAGCCTGATTTGTAGCATTTGCCCATTTCTGCAGTGTAAATACCTCCACTATGGCCAATTTTGAGCTGCCAACTTGATGTCATTGAACACAGAATTGGGAAAAGATGTGCATGATCATTTCCCCCAAGGGTTTAGGTGATAACTAAACTCTGAAAGGGTTAACAGTCCCCTTTCTCTGAAAACCTCTGTGTTACATATATACTGCCACCCAGTGGCAGGAGTGCACCGCAGGCCCATGGTCCTTTGCCCTCAACATTTATTGACCACTTCAATAAAGAAATATTAGAAAACATTAGTTACTAGGTTTAATGGGAGATACCTAGAAGAGGGGGGAAAGACTTGTACCCCAAATATAGGAAGAGTCTCATAGTCCTGTACAGAGTTATAATAAATATGATATAGCATGTGGTATGTAGATGCTTATAGGCTGAAAATCGGCGACAAAAGCATATTCTGGCTTCGTTTTATTTTAGAAAGGTATGTAAATGTTAAAACTTGAGTTATTTGTATCATAAACCCCAAACTAGAGTAAAAATGTATGTTAGAACAAACCAATAAAACAAAATAGAAATTCTTTGATATCCATGAAAGTCTTACTTTACTCCTAACAGTTCCTATTTTGGCTTCTATTATATCCTTTTCAATTGCAGGAAAAGATTTTCTGTTCCTATAAACTCATTCAAATTATTGCACATTCTCAGATAGCCTGTGTCATCACTTTCTGCCTCTATATCTATAGCTGGAAACAGATTGCTGAAGCTGGGCAGGGAATCAAGACCCAGAAGGGGATTTTTAGCCTAAATTCCATCTCCATCTATTGCTTTGGGTGCCTGTCATTTGCTTCTTTCTGGTAAAAGTAGATTATGAGGACAGGGTTCAATAACAGTTATTACTTGGGGCTTATGGTAGTTTAGAGATAAATGAAGTTGATAATACTTTGGCATGTAGTAGGAATTGCATGCACAAAACCAATTACTATAATACATAAGATTATATATGATTCTCATTTTTGCTTATGGTAATCATAGCAATGCACCTGAGTTACAAAGTGTGGAACCAAGAATGCCTCTTGAGAATCCTAAAGAACTCACCTTTGAAAGCACCTGTATTCTATGTATTTGAATCAAGCTTTTAAAAAAAGATCAAAATGAAATGGGGGGAAGCAGATGTGGCTCAATCGATTGGGCTCCCATCTACCATATGGGAGGCCCGGGTTCTATTCCCAGGGCCTCCTGGTGAAGGCAAGCTGGCCCACACCCGCAGAGAGCTGATGGCCTGCACCCATGGAGAGCTGACGGCCTGCACCCACGGACGCAGGTGCGGGAGATGACCCAACAAAGGGAGACAAGCAGACACAGAAGAATGCACAGCGAATGGACACAGAAAGCAGACAACGAGCGCAAGCGGCAAGGGGGGCGATGAATGAATGAATGAATGAATGAATGAATAAATAAATAATCTTTTTAAAAATGAAACTGGTTCTTGGGGGTGTTGCCATCTGTTACAAAGCATGAACAGACTTCTAAACAGCAGCGTTGATAACACTCCATCTTGAAATTGGTTCCCCCCATCAGAAGGCTTTAGGTTATTGAAAATTATTCTAATTTTATTGCTCTGGTTCTCAAAATCAGGTTAGTAAAGAGGATGTTGGAGTGCAAAATTAAGCTTTAAATATTTTGTCTGTCTCTTAAAGTGCTAGATTTATTAGAGTCCTAGAATATGGGGCATACTTGAAATCTTAATCATATATTTCATGTCAAACTTTTCAAAATAGTTACCCTATTTTTTTTGGACAGAAGTCCCCTTTCTTCATCATGAGCAACATGTTTAAAACTTAGAGTTAATAAATTATTCCAGTGGATTCATAATCTAAATAGGTCAATAGTATAACCTCTTCTATTAGAAATGTTTCCTGATTCTGGCCATATCTGAAAAATATTTTTAAAGATATCTCAGCCTGCCCAGAATTGTGAACATATTTCAGGGGCCTACATGTAGGGCTTGGTCTTTGAGTCTAAATATCTTCTTCCTGTTGTCCAACCAGGAAATAGATTCTTTAGCACAAGATCTAGGGGAAGGGTGGGTCCAGTGCAAAGTCCAGCCTCTGAGAAAGCTATTAGAAATCTTGAAGAACAGGTGTATCTACTTTACAAGGTGGAGCTTTATATTTCAAAATGACCACACAGAAGTAAATCTGGACTCATGTTACATCTGGCATACCCCTAATTCAAAGGGTGGGAGTGGCTGGGAGGGTCATAAGTAGGAACTGGCATAAAATATAGCAAAATTTAATTGAGAAAGAAATGAAATCACAAAGTTGTCATGAAATGGCGATGTTGTCCTATTCTTGGCCGTATTCCTAATACCTGGCCCAGAGCCCATCAGAGAGCAGTTGCTCAATGAGATAAATGACTGGCGGGATTAATGGAGATTTACTGAGATTACCTCTGAACTTTGTGTCTAATATTAGAAGAACCTATCCTATTCATGTGAAAATAGTTTCAGTTCACAATTGAAAACATTTCTTAATATTAATAAATCAACTCTTTCTTTTCTTTATTCTCAGTTTTTTCTATACAAATTTCCCAAAGATGTGGACTCAGTTATCATTAAAGTGGTGTCTGAAATGGCTTATCCATGTTCTGTTGTCTCAGTCCAGAATATCATGGTGAGTCCTGATAACTTGTCAGCCTCCAAATATGGAGCATTGTATTGTCTCAATTAGTAAATTAAGGAGAGGAATGGGGACCGTGTCACCCTCTTACTATGTACCTTCCCCATAACTGCTAAATAATAACTGTATCTTGCACACACAAGAGGG